>VZRE01006766.1:682225-697429 GCA_013396775.1 Cephalopterus ornatus
GGGCCGGGCCGGGCGGGGCTGGAGCGAGTCCTGCGGCGGCCGCTCCCCCGGGATCAGCGCGGCCCCAGCCCGGGCAGAGCCCCCCGTGCCGCTGTCCCGTGCGCAGCCCCGAGGCAGCAGGTGCTGCTCACACCAACACCCTCCTCTCCCGCCGTGCCCGACAGTCCCACTTCTGCAGGCTTTTCAAACCCGAGGTATCATTTCTGCACTGACTGCTGGCACCTACCCGCCAGAGTATCATAAAGATTATCATCAAAAACGGATGATAAGAGAGACCATTTTTTACCTGATTTGACTCCAGCATACCTCAGGAGCCATTAAAAACCTTAAAGTACTTCATTCCCAGTACAGCAGCTCCTAAGGAACATGATCCAGCTGGCTATTCTGCCTCTCTACAGAATTACTCTGAATTTTCTGCTTACTTTGAAACGCAAGAAGGTTAAAGTGATTACAGCCACTCCTGTGAATTATTTAGCTATTCAGTAGGAAGCAAAAGGCTTTACTGTAACTTTTTATCAAAGAGGCTTACTCTTATATATTGATCACAACAGATGTTATACCTTGCTGAACACTGAACTGGGATTTACAAAACCCACCCACTGATTTTTTGCAAATGATTATGCTATTGTACTAACAGTGAGTATGGGCAGAATGTTCCTGCTTCAGGGAGACTGCAGCAAAGATGCTTCTGGAAAAACAGAAAATAACATTAAAAGACAGACTAACACCTTCAGCATATACAATGCTGGAGGCTTGGACACAGAGGAGACCTGGCACTGAGGCAGCTCAGGCAGAACATGGTGAAATGCTCCAAAAAGATAAGAAATAAAAGGAACTTCAGCTTCTTTGTGTATCAGTAGATGTCTGCAGCAAAGGACAGATGTCTTGTTTTCTTGGTAGTGGTCAGATACTGTCACCTTGGAAATCGCACGTGTGACAAATCCTGCAGTGGGAAAGAGGCAAAAAGGCCAGGAGAGGAAAGAGAAGAGCACTAGAAATCAGAGGCCACGGGGTCTAGGAAGTAGAAATTTAACGATACCAGGTGTTAATTCCTGCCTCTGCCAATGAGTCACTCCCCGTGTGACCTCAGGTAAGTCATTTAACCAGTGCATGTCTCATTCTTGATCTAGAACAGGAAGGACATTCAAAAGGAGTTTGCATTACTCAGCTGATTAGTAAACACAAAGCAGAGGCCTGTGTGGCTCTTATGCAATTCCCTGAGGGGCAGCAACAGAGCACAGTTCTCAGGACCAGCACTCCCACTTCCATGCTCCCAGTCCCCCTGCCAACACTTGGTGAGGTAGAAGGAACACCTTCCCATTGTTCTGAGACACACAGAACTGGCTGAATAAAACTTAGTTTCTGAAAGGCATGGGGCCACATAAAGACTGCAATTTTGACTGATCCTGTGCTGTTAGGAAAGTTGCATCTGGGTCCAGGTATCTCAATAGGGTTTATATTCAATCCCCCCCACCAAATTCTTGAGAGCAAACTTTGTTTTCATCTCACATTCCCACAGTGAAAGCAGTTCTTCCTTGTTCTGGTTTGACATAGCCCTAAGGATTTCTTAGGATTTGGGGTGTTTTTACCGTCTTTAGAGCCTGTCAGGGAATGTCAAAGAAGACAAGGAAACATGGCCCAAGCTGCGCTGGACCACATCAGCCCAGGAACAGATTTCTTGCAAGACAACTGCCGAGTCTAAAAGTGGGTCTGTTGGCCCTGTGAGGAGTATTGGAGCCAAGCAAGTGTGCTTTAACAGAAAGGAAATGTGGCTAGTCCATCACACAGGGATTGGTCAGGAGCAGAACAGCTTGCAGGGCTGTCCTTGGCAGTGGAGATTGTGTCTTCCAGCCTATGGGGAACATCACAAGGCAGCTCACTAGGGCAGGTGGAAATGCAGCCTCATCAGCTTACCCAAACCCAGCTGCTCTCCTGGCTGGCCACAGCGGGTTCCTGCCCCCTCACTCACTTTCCTTCCTTAATTAAGCTGCCCTGTGCTGGAGCTGCCACTGACCCAGTTCCCAGAGGCCTCCTGCTCCCTTCATTAACTCTGAGAGGCGGGAGATGTCACAGATGGAAAGGCCCTTCCAAGGGACAAAGGGGAGCTTACTCTCACTTTTATTCTGGGTAGTTAATCCGTGTCCTTGCCTGCACTACAGACTGATCCACCCATCTGTGGAATGGGGAATGCTGTCCATTACCAGCTCCTTCTTAAACTTCATTTTGCCCTAACTTTCTCCTCACCCCCCCCCAAAAAATAATAATGAAAAATATATTATTTTGAAGCCTAGATAGGATTTACCGGGTTTTTAAATAGGATTTACCCTATTCACAAGTGTTAGCCCTTAACCTCTTCACATGATAGCAAATGTGTCAGGATGGCAGTATTTTCTTTGCTCCGTGTTTGTACAGCTCCTTGCACTCATGCAGGATTTGGATTCTGTGCATTCCAGCAATAAGGAACCAAGCAGAACTATCATTATGCAGGACAAATTAAAAAAAAAAAAAAAAAGCTTCTGGTTTAGAGTGTCTGATTTTACTTTCCCCTGTCACAGCCAAGCCTATAGAAGCATAAAAGGAAAGTAGCCAACCAAGTGATCTGATTTCTTGGAGCTGATTTCTACAGCTATATGAGGACCACAGGAGAGCTGGCTGCCACCTCATCCAAACCCTCCTCCAAGGCTCTCGCAAGGGATGCTCTGCTTGTTCATTACATTGCAGCAAGAAGCACCACCAGCTCCCAAGAGCTTTCCAGAACATGAGTTAAATCAACAGCAATGGCAACACCACTTGTCCAAGTGAAGGCAAAGGTCAGCATTTCCACCTGTGCTTTTGCTGCTGTGAACAGGTACTGACCTGAAAATCCACAGCAGAGTCCATTGTGTGCCTGCCTCACACCCAGAGTGTGCCAGGGCTCCCTTTGCCAGGCTTAGAACTGAAAAGACCTTTAAACATCATTCCCCTGCTGTACACATCTGCTAGTTTTTAGCACACAGAGATATGGGAGAAGAGTTGATACCAAGCAAGATTCAGATATTTTCCTGAAGCAAATCTGAAGATAAATCAGACTATGAGCCCATGTATTTGAGATTCTTCTGTCTTTTGCCAAAATAGAGAGGAATATTGAACCAAATAGTCCTAAACTTCACCTGCTAACAAAGCCCACCCAGGAACAGTCCTATGCTCTGATAAAGGGATGGGATCTTATTAGGACTAAAGGGAGGTTTGGCCAGCACACCTGGACTAGGCTATTGACCCAGAAACCAAAAAACATCTCATCTAGATGATTCTTAGGCCTGGGTTTTTATGTGTATGTCCAGGGGGCTAGTAACTGCTGCACACCTCTTCAAATGTGTCTTTGCCACCCTTGTAAAACTCCCCTTCAGCTGGCTACAAAGAGGAGAACCCCATCAGCTTCCCAGAGTAGCAGAGGGCAGCAGCCCCCTCTGGAGCCCCACCAGATGACCAGCTGGGTCCAGCCTCTCTGCTGGCTCTCACCTCACCAGCTGTGTCCCCAAGACACAGACTCCTGAGGTACTGCCAAGAGAATCCACACCACAGCAGAGTAGTCATGGCTGAGCAAACACCTCCTTGGATTGAAACCCCAAAAGCATTCACCCTTCATAAACGCTTCAACACAGCAAAACTAGTGTCTCCAACAGACTCCAACACACATAAAATGCTGCACTGTCAGGCTAGAAGAAAAGCAGGGAAATCCCACTCCTCTCATCCGGATGTGGCCATAGATATTCTCCATCTCTCTTCTGCCAAAAGCAACTACACAACCCCATCACATGCTGCCTCTCCACAGGGAGCTGGGCTGTGACTCACACAGGGCATAAAGGAAACAAACTCGTTGCCATTAAAAAGCTGTTATCTTTAATGAAAGCTGGAGAAGGATTAAAGTGTCCAAAATACTTACTTAGAAAATAGGAAAGATAAATACTTTAATAAAAAGCTTTTAGTGGGTTTCTGCCTGGGTCTTTTGCTTTCCTAAAGAAAAGGAAAGGAAACCAGCCAACTTATCTGAGCCTGGTACTTTCTGTTTTCTTTTTCCTTTCCTAAAAGAAAATAATGGAACAATTTGTGAGAGTCTGAGCCAGGAGGGGATCCTATGAACAACGTAAGCCATACTCCTTCCCCTAAGCAAAAGAAAACCTTTAGACAGGTTTGCATTAAGTCAAACCTGGAAATTTTCCCTAGTCTGTGAAGGCCCATGGTGTCATCTGACTCCACAAAGCATTACTGGGAATCTTTTAAATTTCCAATAACCCCATGACAAGACACACTCCCTGTCAGAAGAAACACAATTGTCTCTACCAATTCCACACTAAATCAAGAGCAGTGCTTCGCTTTTCAGATTCCTCTCAAAGTAGTTCCTTTCCCATGTTTTCACAGCTGCCTCCTCTTCAGGCCTTGCACCTTTGCATCCTCCTCCAGCACCGCTTCTCCTACAGCCCACACTGAGAGGTGGCTCCAGGGGCCATCCCTCGCTACCTTTCTCCCTCCTTCATGTCACTGACTCGGGCTGGGCTCAGTCTCCCACTCCTGCAGCCTGAGGGATTTTGCTGCTGGTGTTTAAGGATGGAAGAGACCAACAAGAACACATATAAAACAGTCAGGTCCTTCTCCCAGCAGGTCCTTCCTTACTCCAAAGAACATGTCACTCAACCTTTTACCTCCTTTAGCACAGACCCTTTTATTCCTTTCCTATGAAGAATCTCTGATTGTTCATGAGACACTACACAAGAAACAAGAAAGGCACACACCCCCCAGAAACAGCATCCCAGGTCACATCCCACAGGATCAGTGTTCCCGGTCACCATTCCTGTCCTGTCTCCCCTAAGCTGATCACTTTAGATGATGAACTCTCAGCAGAGGAGCCTGGGACTCCAGGTCAGCATTGCTCCTCTTGAGCCACAAGGCAACAGCTGCTGCTCACAGAGGCCAGAATCCAGGCCCCTTTATTTTTTCACAAGTGGTTATTTATAAGATTAATATGAGATAGCTTAAACATCTTTATTTTCTGTAACTAATAAATCTAAGACAAAGGTTTTGTTACAGTGGTTTTCCTCAAAGAGACAAGAAAAATGGACATTGTCCTTGCACACAGCATAAGACTCGGGATAAATGAATTCACCCACAGCTACAGAAAAACACATTTTTTAATTTACGAATTATCAAGTCAGTTGAGCTGTTCTGTGAGTCAGCAACTGCAAATGGGTCATCTGCAACTTGCAGCATCAGGCTCCAGGGCAACACAGCCCCACTTGTCCCCTGGGGCCCTGTACAGTGCAGGAGCAGTTGGGGATAGTCCTCAGCACAGCTTCTTCAACGCAGTCATCATCCAGGCCACACATTTTCCATTCTGCTAAATCTCTCCCCATCTGGTAGGAAGCAAAGCAAAGCAAATGGAAAGCAAATCCTAAAGTGGTATAGATGCTGCTTAAACAGGACACTGAAGTGTCTCTCTAATTCAAGAGCATGCTTAAATGTGGTACTTGAAATCCTGCACTGCACACAACATAGCTGTTCTGACTAACCAGGCTCTGTAATGAGCTGGATGAGCTGCAGAAGGAGGCAGATATACTTACTAGAACTGGTCCTGCCAGTTGATTGCACTTCCTAAGAGACCTTGGCTTTAAATAAATTTCTCCAGTAAACTGAACGCACACTGTATTTGACTAAGACAGGTGAAATTTAAAAGACAATTGGTTTAGCACCGATATACGTGTCAGAGATTTAAATAGCCTGGCTGGAAAATAGAGTATTGCCAACATCGGCCAAGCTTTAGCTGATACTGGTATAACTACACTAACAGAAGCAGCAGCTGATTTCTGATTATCTGCTTCTCTGCAGTCCAGGTATTGCCTGTAGCACAGTCACTTTGACTTTGTTTTATTCATGTCAAATTGTCAAGAAGCCAAAGAGATCAGAGAACAGATCTTAGTTTAATCTCTGCTGTGAAGAGTTCCTGGAGTCCTCAAAGTGGAAGGCTCCTGGTCTGATCCATGCCTCTGCCTGCCAGGGATAACCTGAGCACATGGCCTTTACGGGTGCCTTGAGTCAGGCACACCTGGCACACTCTCCAATCTCCAAGTGCCGTGAAAATCACTGTTCCAGTGCTGGAAGCAACACCTGATCCCGCTGGGTCCTTCCCACCAAACAGCCTCACCTGTGCCATGGTTCCCCGATGTCCCTGGGGCTCTTCACTTGCCCAGTGTTTGTAGGACCAAACCCAGAACAAAGGACACCCAACAAAGTGGGCCCCTTCTCAGCTTTGGAGCCACGTTGCCTCTGGAAATGTACCTGTTTGCCCTTGTTTTAACTGGAGTATGTAGTAAATTGTCCCTTGCAAGTTATCAAAGTTACAGCTAAAGTACAGAGAAGTAGATGTTTACTTGCAATAGTTCAGCTGGTGATGAAACCAGAGGCCTTACCTACAGCCAGTGCATTTCCACAGGAGATTCAAGGCCACCCATCTGCACAAATTCTCTCTCTGCACATGACAGCTAAACACTCCACAGAACATTAAGAAGCAGCACAGAAATACGACAGAAAATAGCTAAAAATCAAAGCATTGACCCAGCCTCACCAAAGTCAACCTCAGCAGAGCATCCTTTCATGACTGTAATTTCTGAGCGCAACCAGCAGCAGCTGCAGTAATAGCAGGGATGAAAATAAACAGAACCTGTATGACTACCTCACCTATTTAACAGCTTTATTCAATTGACACAATTTACGTGATGGAAATGATCACATTTATTTTCTTAAATGAGAGCAGAAGCTGGCACGGGCAGGCACTGAGCAGTCAAGCTTTCACGTTCTCCGGGCAGAACTAAGTCAGCTCTGCACTTCACAATTCAGTAAACGCAAAGAGAAAAAGATTTTGCTTTATTTTACTTGGAATAAGATGCACTAATTTTTTTCCCTCTCCTCTAGAAATTAACTTTTTTTTTTTTTAAGAAGCCACAAGTCAGGGCACCACGCATACAGCTCTCACAGGACAGGGGAACTGTTCCTAGTGTTCCGGTTCCTGAGGTCTTTGCTTCCAGTATGAGGGAAATGAAGATGAATAAACCCTGAAAGATCCTCTTAACACTTCCCTCGCTTAGAGGCTACCAGCCCTACCATCTCTCAGGGATCCTCTATAGGTTTAAGGATCAGGCCAACCTAGAGCAAACCCCAACTCACCCGTGGCTGAACCCAGCGATGCATTCCTGACAGCCTGAGAGATCCTGTCTTCTGTCAGCCTTGAAGACCTCCCAGGCAGCTTTATATCTTCCTCCTCCCAGCATTTGAGCCACAGCTGGGGGAAGAACAATGCTGTGATGGATGAACAGACTCCCGTCATTAGAGAGAGGGAACATCTGAAAACACCCAGATAAGGCTGAGGTTTTCTCTTCAGTGTGAGGGAAAATCATTAGGCTCATCTATGGACAGGTGCCTTTTTTACTTTCCCTGTCACAATTCAGACAGGGAGAAGGCAGCTCAGGAGACTGTGACCTTTCCATTTTGTTTAAAGAAAGAAAAAAAAAAAAAAAAAGGAAAAACAGCAGGGGAAAACCCACCAATGCATTTCCAGCAGGCTGCAACACAGGGCAAGAGAGGCATCCACTCACAGATTGTAAGGAAAAGGCTTGGGCAATAGGCTGGGCCATCCTCTGTGCCTGTCACATCCCATCCACACAGCCCTGATTCTGCTTTCTGGCACCAAGGAAATCCTCTGTGCTTGCTCCCTGCTCTGCTCTATTCCTGCAAGTACTTTTCTCCAGTGTAGAAAAAAAGAAAAGGCAGGAAAAGAACAGCAAGGAGCAGATTTTCAACTGCTTTATAGACTAACAAGATGACTCAGCAGTTGACCCCTCCTCACCAAGCCTTCCCCTTGCCAAAGGGCTATGGAACAGCAGGTGTACCTGGTCACCTGTAGCAGGGAAAAAAGCCAAGTCTGTGTGCAAATGCATTCACCAAGTCACTGTAACTCCTTTTGAGAAGCGAGGCCTCACCGGCGTCCCTCTCACCCCCGCCAACATTGCTGCTTACCTTTACAGCCAGCAAGCCCACCGAGGAGAACTTCAACAGCACTTAGGTACCCGGCACGTCATCCTGGATCAGAGGGAAGACTGGCAGGACCATGCTCATAGTTCAGAGGAGTGACAGAGTGGGTTTACAGAAGGAAATCATGACCAGCAGCACAAAATGTGTCACCCATATGACACAGCAGCAGCCGCTCTGAAGGACGCGCCTGAGGTGCAGGTTTAGGTAAGCCAGGAACCAGCCAGAGATGCACATTGCTGCTGGCACCTTTGGCAAACACCCTTTTCTCCAGGCAGTTTTCCCAAGCCCTGCTAAGGCGTTTCCACAGCAACGTAAATTGCTGACTAACAGAAGTTCTCAGACACTTCCAGTCCTCCTCTGTAGATTTCCAAGAAAATTGCACCTATAAATATCCTGCTGTAAAAAAAAGCGACAGCAAATACTCAAAGGAAAAGTCTGCTTCGAACTGCTGGTGTCCAGGGCCTGATCCACATCCACTGAAAAATGGATTTGCTCTCAAGACAGGTCTTCCCCTGTGAGGGCTGTATCTCAGAGAAAAAATGCTTTTATATCCTCTTATTAGACAAAATTCTTGCAAGCATGAATGGAGACCAAGGCAGTGTAACAATTACAGCACCGCTCTTGTGAGGCTGCAGATGATCTGCAGCCATTTGCATGAGTTGGCAACCAACTTTATTCATCAGCAGCCTGGATTTGGGAATATTGGTGGGGGTTAGGCAGTGTCCACCACTGCTGCAACTGAGTAGCACAGAGTGAGTGCACATATTCCAGGCTGCTAAACAAAGGCAGAGGTAGAGCTCAGTGTTTCTTCTCACTGTATCCAGAACTGAAGTGGCTCTGTCCTGGGCCAAAGTCCAAGTACTCCAGTGTGTGTGGGATGATCAAAAGCACAAGCCTCACCTGTCAGTTAAGGAGCAGCCCTGACCCAGGATGCTGTTGATAGCAGCCACAGCAGGAAGAGCGAGCAGCTGTGGAGCAGAAAAGCCTGAGCAGCGAACTCCAGGGCAGCCCTGGGTGTGGACACACCGCCCCACCTCCAGGGAGGGGCTCTTGGAACCCACCTGGGCAAGCAGCTCCTCGTGGGGATGCCCGTGCTGCCTGACCACCCCTGAGCCTCTGCAGCCTGCGGGAAGGACACCTCCCATCCTGCCAACCTGCTGTCTGTGCTGAGGCTACACCTCCAAAGGTCCTGCTGGCCCTGGAACGGTACGTGAACCCAAGGGAGTCTGCAAAGTAGAGAAATGAGGCAGCCCCCGGATTTGGTATTTGCTCTGAGAACAGACTCAGGCAGTCAAGCTTATTCTGAGCACTAGAGGGAAGACTTCAAGGTGACCCATCTGCAGTATTCAAAATTGAACAGAGAAGGTGACAGGCACAGACAAGTGCAGAGTATCCAATGGACATTTTTCCAAATATAACACTAAAGAAATCAGGCAGATTCTCAGGTAACACAGACAGAAAGGATCCTGAACCTCTTTCCATTTCCAAGACACCCCACCACTGGAAGGGATCTGCCAAAAAGGGTGGAAGATGAAGAGAAGGCTATAGCTGCAGAACATCTATTTGAAACACTGGGTGCTGCAGGAGACAGAAATACTCCACTTCAAAAGAGTCTTGCCCTTATTGCCTGTGGGGCAGTTTGAGGTTCCTGAAATCTGGATCTTTCTTAGGGCAGTTACAAACCTGAGTTGAGCTTCACTGGCCGTCCATGGCAATGTCCAGCCTGTCAACACAGCTGATGTGTCTGACAACCTATCACTGAGCAGAGATGGAAGAGGCAATAACACAAAAAGTAGAAGCAGCAATGAGTAACTGGACTGTGCTTTGCTATAAGCAAATGCAGCTGCTGACAGGTGGGTCTAAAAAGAATATAATCATCACCATGCAGTCAGCATATGCCTGGGTCTTTGGGAATACAAATGTTAAACCTTTCCCTGTGTATGAAAATCTATTAAAAGCAACATCAGACAGAGAAATAATCTGGTGTATTTTCCTCTCAAATGCTCATAGCACCAAGAGACAGATCTGTTTGAGAAAAGTAAACATTTGGTTAAACATACCAGCCCAGTGAGCGACTCCAGGTTTCAGTTTAGAAAGTTACAGAAGTACCTACATCAAGGTCTGTTCCTGTTACAGCTGAATTGGCAATTCTGCCTGTCCCCACTGCCCTGCTCAGCCATTCCCATGCTGTCTTTGTGCTCTGCAGACTTCCAGAGCTGGTTGGGAGCTCTGGGGGCAGAGAAAGGGCTGCAAGTCAGCCTTTGTCCAGAACATTCCTCCTGGCCTCCATCTCCTCATTCAAACCACCCAGCAGACACAGGAGCTGACCAGGGCTGGCAGGGATAAGGCCAGGGGCAGCTCTGAGGAGAGACTGCTTTAAAGTCAGTGTTAAACCTGCCCGTGGCCATCTCTTATCAAAGCACCATAGCAAGAAATTTGCAAATGGGCCTGTCTTAGCTCCACACTTGCTACAGACGAGAAGTCTGTGTTGGTTTCTCTATTAACTGAGAGGCTCCAACTCAGCTGTTCTGGGGTCAGTTGTGGCAGGTTTGGGTGGTCTCTGGTCACACAGAACGAGGCGCCCCGGGCACAGCCCGTTCTGGGCCCGCCCGGCCCGCCTCAGCTCTGAGGGGCTGGAGCGGCCGCACAGCGCCCCCTGCCGGCCGGGCCTAGGCCCAGCCCAAGGCCCGGGCCTAGGCCCAGCCCAAGGCCCGGGCCTAGGCCCAGCCCCCTCCCCCGGAGCCGCACATGGCCCAGCACAGAGCCCTGACACACCTTTGTCACCTGTGGAGGTAGATGTGCGCTCAGTCGATGTATAGCAGACACAGGAAGCAAGGCATGCTGGTGCTCTTTACTACCTCTCAGGGACTGAGAAATTCAGTATTGGAAATATCTTTTATTTCTTCTCCCTCAGCACCTGTCCAATCCACGTTTCATGTTCCTGCTCTGCAAAGCTGGCAGTTTCCCAAGGAGCAGACAGGGAAGGCTGCAGGATCCACCAAGTTTTACCAAAGCAGAGGCGTTCCTGACACACCAGATGCAGATGTCCAAATGCTCACAGACTTGACAGCATCTTCCCTTCCTTCCCAGACTGTGTCACTTCCCTGTATGGGAGACTTCGGGAGGCCAGTGACTTACCTGAGAACATGCTCATCTACACATTCAACCCAGTCAGCCAAACCCTGAGACCAGTGTTCTACAGCTGCTGCTCCCACACAGGAGCTCCAGGCTCAGCTGAGAGCCTTGGCCAGAAGCCGTGCCTAGAGTGCACCTCTCCCCTCAGCACAGACCAGGGAGCTGCAGCTGCTCTGTACAGACACTGGTGACACCTCCTGCAGCACAGCAGCAGTCACAGCCCCAGCCAAGCTCTACTGCCATGAGATCATGCCTTCTCTCTCCGCTTGAGGCAGCAGGCAGCTTTATCAGCCCTACACAGCATCACTGTTGCTCTGTGCTCTTCCAATTCCCTTAACAAGTGGGAGATCCAGGTATGAGCTGTTAACTGTAAAGAGAATTTCAGTCACCAGCTGAGTTCACCCAATACTCAGATTTTATTAAACAGGCTCTATACAGTACAAAAATACACTGTGCTGCAGCATCCCAGACACCCCTTCCCCACTTCACAGGCTGCAAGATGAATCACTAACACCCTCTGGATGACAGGGGAGAGCCAAGCCCTGACGCCTCTCCTTACACACAAGGCCCTCCTCCCGTACTTGTCATTGCTCCAAGGAGAGCTTTCCTTGCTTGTAATGGCGGGGGCAGGATAACGAGCTGTCAGGCACAGAATGCAGCCCCCTGCAGACAAAAGCATCCAACTGCATTAAACATGCAGCAAGTTCCAGAATCCATTCCAGTTACATGCCTCGTGCCCAGGGGACAAAAAATGTAACACCCTCCATCTAAGTTGGCAGGACACCAATTCATCACTCTCAGCAGCTCTGAGGAAAGGCCAGAGCTGTTACAGGGTGATGTGAATGCCGTGGCTTGGATGAGGATCTGAGGCAGCAGCACGAGGGCAGCAGAAGCATCAGTCTTCATTTAGCAAAACACTGAAAACCCCAGCAGAGCCCAGGACAACTTCTGACAAATCTCAACCTGCCAAGAAACAGCCAACATTTTGTTTGAACACACCGCCACACAAACAGCAAATATACACCTTTTAAACCCACGCCCAGCACCCTCAAAATCCCCTAATAGACAAGGGTTGCTCTGCAAAGAGTAGAAACTTGCTCTCAGGATGCACTCAAACTACACTGTGGGAGCTTTTAGATCAGGACTTGCCAACAGCCTGGGGGAGCTAACAGAGCAGAGTGCCAGAGAAACACATTCAGTTAGCTCAACCAGCTCCACTGTCTGACACAGAGCTCTCGTTTCCTTTGTATCCAGGGATGCAGAGAGGACACAGTGCTGCTCTTTAGACACCTCAGCCTCCCTGGAGACAGAGCAGGTGCACAACAGGCACCTCAGCATGGGGCTCGAACTGAGTGAGCCAATGCCAACAGCTGTTTATCCAGTGAAGTTCTGTTAAAAGCACATTTTCTAAAGCATTAGAGAAATCCTAACCAAACAGATTTTCAGACATCACATAGTTGATACTGGGAAAAAAAAAAGACACCAAAGGAATCCCTGTATTGCAAACAGACACACTGCTGGAAGCTTTCACTCCCTTCTCAAGGCATTGAAAACCTCCCATTCAGAGGGGCAAAAAACCCAACTTTTGAGAACAAAAGCTCCCTGACTTCTCAGGCTTTCATTTTAACACTGCTTAAATGGGGCAAGCCAAAAATAAATTTATTTCCTTAAACTGAAACCTCTCAGAGTTCTCTGCCATTTGGGATCTTTAGAAAGCAAGAATTCTCTCACGTTTCATCCCAAAGTTGTTCACACACATCACTGTTACAGTGTTACTATGGTAGGTGCAGCCTCTAGTGTTGCCTTGGAGCGCACAGCACACCCTGCAGGAGTCTCCTTATGGCATGAAGGCACTGTGCACCTTTGGAACCAGTGTGGCTAAAAATGTCTGCATCAGCACTGTCCATCTGGTAGGGGAAAACAAGGCTGAAGTCACTGTGAAAGAGACTGTGGTCTAACACTTGAAAGTGCCCTTTCTGCAACACTCAAATCTCTACTCTGCCCAATCTTGACACACATTAAGCTGTCAAAGCACTGCAGAAGGAACTCTCTTGCAAAAAGGTGTTTTTACTCCTTTTTTTAAGTCAGTGAACATAAGTGGATCCAATACTTACCATTCTCCCCTGTCAGAGGGCACACATGGTGGAACAAAACAGACAACTGCCTGCACCACACCATCACTGCCAGCTGCAGCCTTCAGGTCTCCCAGGGCTTAACCTCATCTCTGCCTTCACAGTGCCCTGTGGGTAAAGCCAAAGGGAACAGTCAGCACCAGGCCCTGCCAGGCTGTGGGACACAGCAGCACTCCCCTGCTGGTGCATCAGACATGATCTGGCTTGAAGAGCAAGAAATCAACACTGTCGCTCTGATGGGGAAAAAATTTAGTCATCACTTACACCAGCAGGTCCCCAGGAGCTGTGCTGCTCACCTACTGCAGCCCTGCCACACTCCCACCTCCCCTGGCAGATCCACTGGGACAGAGCTAATGGCAGAGAAGTGCCAAAGCCACGCCCACATCTGCAATTCCTTCACTCCCTCACCCCCTGGCCAGCAAGGGGCAGGGCAGACAAGACTCAACCAGCAGCACCTCTTAAAGGGACACACTTCAGCCAGTGTGTCCCTTTACGTTCCTGTCCCTTACTGCGGCAGCTGCTCTGAGCAGCCCATCACCCACCCGTCTGTGCAGTGTCCTCAGTGAGCCTCCGAACACAGTGCAGCAGGGAAACAAATAGGACAGAGCTGTGAGTCCCTGTCCTGCTGGTTTCTTCACAAGCCAGCCATATGCCACTTTGGACATGCTGGAACAGGAGGCCCAAAGGACCTTACTGCAATGCTCATGCATAAGGGAAATCCCTGCACTTCCATCTCTATAATACCCACATCTCTCTAGTCTCCAGGGACAAAGTGGAAGCAATTCCCTTGCAGAAAAAGCTATTTCCTACCCCCTCCACTTTTTCTTTCAATTTAATTTTAACATGTGATTTACAATTACTTTCAAGACTTACCATTATTTGCTAGAGTGCAAGCATAGTGGAGCAAAACAGACAACTGCCCGCACCACACTATCGCTGCCAGCTGCAGCCTTCACTTCAGGTCTCCCAGAGGTTCAACCCCCTGTCTCTGCCTTCATAGTGCCCTGTGGGTAAAGCCAAAGGGAACAGTCAACACCAGCCCCTGCCAGGCTGTGGGACACAGCAGCACTTCCCTGCTGGTGCATCAGACATGATCTGGCTTGAAGAGCAAGAAATCAACACTGTCGCTCTGATGGGGAAAAAATTTAGTCATCACTTACACCAGCAGGTCCCCAGGAGCTGTGCTGCTCACCTACTGCAGCCCTGCCACACTCCCACCTTCCCAGGCAGATCCACGGACAATGAGGGAGTTCATGCTTATCTTTCCACAAAAATAGGTGGCTGGTCGGCATTCTCAACAGGCATATGGGACAGGGAAACATTCCCCCCAAAAACTAAGAAAAACACTGACGTATGAGGGTTCCAGAGCAGAACACAAGACAGTGAAGGCACGTAAAAGAGGCACCAAGCAGAGATTAACAGCTTATTGCCTTTTGCAGGCCCAGGCTTTCTGTCTGCGCGAGGCTTCCCTGCGCCATGCAAGAGCCGTGCAGGCTGCAGGGAGGCACAGGTGGGCCGCGAGCACCAGGACCCGCGGTGACCAGCACCACCTGGGGCAGGGCAGGAGCCCTGCGGGAGGGACCCTCCGGGCCAGCGGCCGTACCCACATGTGACAGCTCTCCAGGGACACCAACGCGTCGCAGGAGCAATTTATTTTTATATATATATATATATAAACAAATATATTTGAATATATTAAAAAAATTATATATTTAAAAGTATATATTTAAACCAGTAATGCAGAGGCACTTTACGCACTCACCGCTCCCCCCCGGCAGGGGCTCAGCCCCAGCGGCGCCCCCCGGGCAGGTGCCCCCACCGCCGGCCTGGCCCCGGTCATGGCGCTCGCAGAGGCGCCCCGGGCTCCGGCTCGCCCCGC
>VZRE01006767.1:9667-50340 GCA_013396775.1 Cephalopterus ornatus
CCTGCGCGCCGCGCCCGCAGTCACCCTCCTCTGACTGTGCCTTGAGCCGCCGTCGGGCCCTCCTAGGTCCTGTGGCGCCTAGCCCTGGAAATTGTAAATCCAGGCCCTTGGCACGGATGCGCCGTGGAAGGAGGTTTCCACAGCGAGCTGTGCCTGAGCCTTGCAGAGACGAAAGGAGGCTCCGGGGAGAGCTTATCGCTCTCTACAACTACCTGAAAGGGGGTTGTAGCTGCGTGGGAGTCGGCATTTTCTCTCAGGCAACTAGCGAGAGGACGAGAGACATAGTCTTAGCTGCAGGTTTAGGTTGGACATTAGAAAGAATTTCTTCAGAGAAAGACTGATTAGACATTGGAATGGATTGTCCAGGGAGGTGGTGGAATCACTGTCCCCAGAGATGTTTAAGGAAAGACTGGATGTGGCACTTGATGGTGATTACATGTGCACACATGGTGGTGTTTGGTCATAGGTTGGACTTGATGATCTCTGAGGTCTTTTCCAAGCTAACCGATGCTGTGACTCTGTGATTCTACAGACAGCAGCAAATTCTGGGCCTGGTTCTAGATCAGGTTCAGTTTGGTCCACCATGCAGTCCAAGATTGTGATGCTGAAAGTAATCACAGGTGACTTGGGCATTGCCACAGTCTCTGGGAAAGACTGAGGGCTGGTGCTGGTCCGGGTGCTGTCCTGCTGCTGGAGGGAAACGGCAGTGACATCCACAGACAGTTTGACCTTTGGTGCTTCAGCCATGGCATGCAGAGAAGCAGGAACAGCAAGGGGGTAGCAGGTCAATGGCAAGTTGTCCAGGCGTATTGGGAACCTGAACAGACTAGGCATGGAGCAGCAGGGAGCAGTGGTACATAAGGGGAGAGACCAAGAGCAATTACAGGTCAGAATAGAGGGGTACCAGAGGGGTCAGAGAGCCAAGAGGTGGTTGGATGATCACTTGAGCCCCTCGGGGTGCACATGCACCGATTGGACTGTGTGGAGAAGTGTGCACAGCATCTAACCATCCTGCCTGAATCTTGTTAACATTGTTGAGAACTTCATTTTCATAAGGTCTAAAATTCTCTGCATTTTAAAGAGAGCAGAAGGACTGTCTGGAGTGTATGGGCTCTTCTTTCCTGGAATGTAAAGAAAACCTCGGCTCTGCAGCTGGAGTGCAGGGGGCTTCATTCCTTAGTGAAAGCAGAGAAGGGAAATGCAGATGTCACAGCTGGGACAGGAGATTTATCTTGGCAAGCAAAGAGGAAAAATACTTTCAAAAAGAAAAGAGAAAACTCAGAAGAATCCACTCCCCATCTTCACTGCCTGCCAGCACGAGCAGAACCTCCAACCTGCAAAGGCCTTTCGTCTCCTGGGCCTGGGCTGCCGCCCAGCTGGATTAGCCCCTTGTTGCTTTCTCTTTGGAGTGAGACCGTTGTGGTGGGACCAGAGAGGCTGTGAGAACCAGGCTGATCCTGAAGAGAGGCTGTCTCCAAACAACTCAGCTGGAGCTGGGAAAGGAAAAGTCACAGTCAAAGGATGGAAGCATGAAAAGGAAAAGGAGGGACAGATGCAGCCAGGATTACTACAGAGAACTGGATCCAGGGAGAGAAAATCATCCCCTCCTCAGCCATGCGCGGTGCCCCTGGGCTACAAGAGTGACACCTTAAGGCATTCCATGCACAACTAGGCAGGGGAGAAGGCTTAGTGCCTCAGTCTCTGCTTGGGGCCTCCAGAGGTCTAACACCAGCTCTGGGTGGGGAGAAATGTAGAGCTTGCATTTGGATGTCTGGATGCCTTACATTAGCTCCCAAGATAACTGTTGTACAACAGGAAAGGGTGTTTGAATGAGAAGTGCACGCACGCACATGCAGTGTGCTATTTAGACAACCCTAAGCATGAGGTCAGGATGAAAACATGTGGTGGAAATATGTTTGGAAGAGTCAGTGCCTATGTCAATCACCCGGAGTGGGAGGGAGGAGGAGCCAGCAGCTGACAGATTCTCACTCTCTCCCCATAGCTGAGGTGGCCTCAGCTTGAGCAGATTCTCCAGTGGCACCAGAACAGCTTAAGGCTCTCTGTTGGGCCTAGAGATGTGATGGTCATTGCCTCTCCATACCTGTGCACACTGGCTAATCCTCTTTGGGCACTGCCTCCCCATCCTCCTAGAACTGTGGTAGGGGGACGGGCAGCCAGAAATCAGGCTTGGATCAGGAAATCCAGCACATCCTCACCATTGCATTTCTGTCCCTTGGCTGCCCTCTCCCTGACCGCTCACTAGTAATACAGCTTTGGAAACACATCTCGTGCTATTTCTTGGCTTTGGAGCACAGTTAGAAGGAGAAGGAAGGAGGGTGTGAAAGGGAGGGAGAGATAACAGGAGCAAATAATGCAAAATGAGACTATGCTGTGAGCTTCATATCCCATCTGGAAGCTGTTTTCCCACAGTACATTGCACACCCACTCCCTCTGGGCTAGGATGGTAAGGGTCAAGTTTCCCAGCTGACTGGTCCTCTTTACTAAAGCCAGGCCTATCTGCACAAAATCTACTCGAGAGAATCTCAATAGAGTTGCAGAGTCCTTCATTGTCACAAATGTCTTGGCCAGTCCTCTGAGGAGTGGCATCTGGCTGGAAGGTGCTCTCAAAGAGTTTAGGTATTGAAGAAGCTGTGACAGGATGAGCCTGCTCTGCTCTTGTATGTCTGTCTATCCCACCTTCCTTCACATCTGAGTTTTGAGGACTGTTTCCTGGACCTTCCCTGGTCTGCTGAGATCACTGTTGCCATTGTGTCAGCAAAAGTCTCCCCAAAGCCTAGCATGGTCTTGTCGTTTTGTGGCAGCTCATGAAGGCCTTTAGCTGTGCTGGCACCCCTCTGGGTGGGAAGGGAGTGCTAGTGGCCACCCAACACCTTCTTTGGCATGTGACCTTCCAGACAGGATAAAGCTACTATCCATTTGATCAGGTGATAAACCTTCTGTATATCCCTCAGAAGCTCATGCTCTGACATGATTGGCGCAGCCGTGAGACACTATACCCTGGGACATGCAGTTTCCTGAAGTCTTCTCTCTCACACCTGCAAAGGAAGAGTATGGCTGAAGCCTCTGAGTTTTGCCAGATAAGTGCAGCTCCCAAAATGAATCTGGGAGGGACAGAGTTTGCCTGCTTGGGGTTAACAGGCTTAAACTGAGCTAATTAGCAGTGGTTTTGGTGGCATCTATCCAAAATAAACTCTGGGCTGCTCCTCACTGTGCCCATCACTGTTGAATCTGGACAAGAGGACTCTTTTTCCTCTTTCCATGTGGTTGCATGCACAGCTGTCTTATATTAATAAGAAATCTAAAATTAACAATACCTGTTGGATTCAGGAGAGAATGGAGCCAACCCAGAGACCTAGCAGTCTTCCTGGGATGTGGTGACAGCTTCCTGCAGGTCCTGTAGTTTCCATTGCGGATATAGCCAGCTACAAAGCCATGTCATTATATTTGTTTGCTTTAACCTTCCTGCTTCTGCTTTCCTCTTTGCCACCTTCTTTGAGTAAAATAGCAATCTCCAGCTCTGTGTCAGCTCTAGGTGCTCTCAATCCTTGAAGGTGTCTGATCCTTGGTGCCCCCTTTGATAATAACCATAGTTATTCCCAACCTCATAGGCTATCATCCTTCTCTCCACCATCTGTGTTTGGAGATGTTGGACTCGTATATGTATGAGTGACGAGAACTGAAAGGGGACTGCTTTGGTGAGGAAGCTTTGCCAGTATTTAAGTGTGATGGAGGATAAGACCTGGGAGCCCAGAGAGGGGTAGGTGCCCCAACATTTCTGAATTCCCAGGGAAAGTGCAAGTTTCATTCTTTGCTTATCACATATGTTTTCCCTGTCTGTGCAGTAGGTCTCTGTCTCTCAGGAGAGAATGGTCTCTGGGGGACCTAACTCCTGTGTCTCTTGGAGAACAGTGTTGCCTTCATCCTCGCTTCCAAGCAGTGAGGTCCTCCAACAAACCTGCTGTGATAGCTAAAAGAACCAAAAGCCTGTAATTACTCCTGCCAATGTTGGTGCCTGTGTTAGGGCTCTGACACTTGGTCCCTTGCACTCCTTACTCATATCTCACCCCTCAGCAGCTGCTGAGGTGATTTTTTTTTATTTAGGAATATAGCCAGAGGCACATCTCTGCCTCTTCCCTCCAGGTAGGTTTGTGCTACAATGGAAAGATTGTTGACTGACCAAGAGAGATTGTTGTTCTAAGTGTGGGTGAGATGCCACTAAAAGATAATCTGTGGAACTACTGCATAAATGCATTCTCTTGACTCTCTTCACTCCCACCTCTGCCTTTGTTAATGCAGAGTTGTAAAAGAAATTTGAAGCACATGGCAGAGTAGCAGACAGCTCTCCCCACAGCTGTCCATCCAGCTCTGCTTCTCCTCCAGGGCTACCCAGCAGTTCTAGTTTTGATGGTCACAACAGTATATATGATTTGAATGCCTCTTGTTGTGTCCTGGCTCTGCTATGCCGTGGTGTGCCAGAACTCTGAATCCCTTCACTTCTCTGTGGTTATGTTCTCGCCCTTACCGTAAGGCTATCGTGTTCATATCCTGTGTTTGCTTGTGTTTAGAGAACACAAGACGAAGAACAGCTGTTACATGAGCAGGCGCTCTCTGGGTTAATGCTCAGGACTCCGAAGTCTTTATCCCTCTATGCTGTAGGATAGGACAAAACCTGGTTTTCCAGTGTTTTTTAGATAACTGTCTAACCCAGTTCCATCTGCTGACTCAGCTCTCTCTGAAGAAGTTATGCTCTGCACAGATGGAAGGTGTTTTCTGTCACTTGATTCAAGTGCAGAAATGCTTCTAGGCAACTTGAAAATGGATGGGTAGATTTTACCAAGCTACCCCGCCAACTCTGTGTCTGCTATGGGAACAAGTGGAGAAAACTTCAACCCAGACATCCAGGGAGGGCCTCAACACTGGGATTTAGCATGAGCATGCCTTTTCTGCCTTACTTTCACATGCAGTGTCTGCCCTCCAGGGAAGCCTTGGATGGTGGTGTGTTGGGCTGTCACTCCAGGCAGTCAGAGGACAAGTGGGAAGGAAGCAAAGGGAGAGAAACCTCGTGTCAGGCAGAATGCAGGTGGCAGGGTCTCCACCCCCACTTCCAGCATGCTCTGTGAGCATCAGAGGTTTTAAACGGAGCAGCTGAGGCATGATGTTGAAAGGTGAAAGGCCCTGACATGTTCAAGATTGCTGCAACTCACCATCTCCCTCCCCGACTTGGTTGAAAGCATAGGTCTGTTCGGCTAGAGCCTACTTCACTCCCCAGCCTCACCCCAACCCTCTGACAGCCAGTGGAATGTTGACAGAGCTACTGTGTTCTGGTAAAACAAATATACCTTCCTGTAAGAGCAGGAACCTACAGGCTCCGGCATCCGGGGTCCCCTGGCCACCTCCTCCCTCAGTCCTAGCACTGGCGAAAGAAAGGACTGCATGCACCCCACGCTCCTCTAGGAGCCAGGCTCTTTCCTGAGCTCAGCTCTCACACTGGAATTCATTGGCATTCATGTTTCCACTCTAGGATCTCCGTGCTCTCTCCCACTCTCATCCATACCCTGTTGCTCTTGGTATTTCAATATACTGCTTTCAATGCCTTTCTGCCCACCCAGATGCTTTTCCAGGCAGGGGGTGGGGGGACAGACCCAGTCTGACTCTGCTGAGCTCTCTCCAGTTCACTTAAGTTACACAGTTCCGTCTGTGTAATACAGTCATTTGAATCTATCTGTCTTTTCTTTCCTCTCCCCGAGCCAGAAGCCTCAATCTGCCAACAAATGGGATAATTTTTCAGCCGGTGTTTGGCAGCCATCATTTTTCTCTCTGCCGAACCAATGCTTTGTTGTAGCAAATGGAAAAGTTAGTGATTTGACTTCTGAAAAGGAGGATATGCCTCAAAGGAAGCAGGTTCACTGTAGCATCAGGAGCCCAGCTCTGCAGCAGAACTGGCCAGATTTACTAACTGTTACTGGAATGATTAGTGGAATGATTGTTTGTTGTTAACGGCCCATCTGTAGTGTTTAAACTTCATCGGGGAGCCGAATTTCACAGGCATTATCTGGCTGGAGTACAACCTCATATGGTCCACAGAGGGGCTGTTAAATCCCAGAGGAAATTAAATACAACAGGGGGCCTTCCTGTTATGTTGATCCAACTGATCTTTTTTGCTCTGATAGAAATCAGCAGCTGGGTTGATGTTCTCTGGGGCATCAGTGTGCCTATTGCTGCTGGCAGAGAACATGAGAAAGTGTCTGTCACCAAGGACAGACACTGAAGACCATGATTTTCTGCCACACCTGCATTTTGTCATCACAGGAATTTCTTGCCTTGTGCTCTATTCAGTTTGTTGTCACAGCGAGATGGTGCTAGGAAGACGCAGATAGATACTCACAGGGAAAGGGGGAGATGAGAGAATATAGAAGTTTTATGAGTGTTTGTGGCATAGATAAACAAGCAGTGATGTACAGCACCACGTCCCTTTCTATCTTAATTAAAGGTGTTTTTGTCAACCTGATGCAGAATAGGAACTGCTTTTTCCCATCCAAAAAGGGTTGTCACTAAGGTTTAGCTCTCAGTGCAGAAGAAGGCTCTCAGATCCCCCTTGGAGTTGACACTAACGTTCTCTCTCCCTTTGTCTTTTCTTAGCATTTCTCAGACAACCTGGATCACTTCTCTGACAACATGGAAGATTTCTCCAATGACCTCTTCAGCAGTTTCTTTGATGACCCAGTACTGGCTGAGAAGAACCCACTGCTGGACATGGACCTGGATCCACCCACTCCAGGCATCCAGGCAGAGCACAGCTATTCCCTCAGTGGAGACTCTGCTCCCCAGAGCCCTCTTGTGCCTGTCAAGACTGAAGACAATACTAATGGTGAGCATGAGATGTGCACACTCCACAACTTTGGGCACATCTGTTAGCAGAGGCTCTGGCTGGCTTCCATGTATAAGGACAAACTGGCTATTCCTTGGGCTTGCGCGTGGCTGATCCGGGGAAGAATGTGATCTGCAGTTGTCAAATACAGCCTACATTTTTTCCTTCCATTTGTGCTCTGACAGTCACACTGCTCCTTTGCTGGGCTTACTGTTATTTATAAGGATGATAATTGGCTGTGGTTCGGTGTGCTGCCAGCTCCTGACAAGCAATAGACAATGTCTTTTTAGGATCCTGCAAACTTGGGTGTGGATGTGCTAGATCCAGCTCCATTTTGGCATCAGGCAGCAGGGTTTTGGCTTGAACATAGGAAGCATGAGTGCTGGTACATGTGGAAGGCTAAGTGGCTTCTTTACCGACAGATCTTTTAGCAGGAGACAGAGAGGGACAGTAATTTCAAGACTTATTTTTAAAACAATTCATTTCAGCATAATTTATGATGGCTGGATATTTTTAGAGCCGTCCTTGAAGAGAGTCCTGTAATTTGTGGGACTGTGTGGGTGTCCCAACAGCTGATGGACACCACGTTGCCTGAAAAAGCAGTGGCATAGGCTCAGTATACACGGAAGAAAGCCATTTCTTTGAGCAAGACTGAGACCTGGGACAGAGGCTTCCCTCTAACGGCCAGGAATGATCCCAGCTCTCTGGTACAAATGCCAAGGCAGGAGAAAAGGAGGCTGGCCTCTGCTGCCTCTTTGGTCCCCTCAGAGGGCACAGCTATCTGCCACGTTCCTTAGGGGCAACTCAGAAAGGTTCTGGGAGAGAGGCTTATGGCAGGCCAAGCAGCTCTGCCTTAGTTTCAAAAAAGCTTTCCATTTGCATTTCTTCTTCCTTAGCTTTAACTCCAGTACAGTCTTGGAGGGGGCAACTGAAAAAAAACCAAACCAGCATGAACAAAAACCCACATCTTTATTTTGCCCCTGAAAATGAATAGGAGGAGAAGAGACTTGGGAATGACAGAAGCAAAAAGAATGAATCTGTAAAAAGCTGTGAAATTAAGACTGCCTATATGAAGCTACCTCAGGGACTCCTCTCTGAGACACTTATTACCACTTCTGTTCTTCTCCTCTGTGTTTGGACATGCTCCTCCTTCAGCTGCCGTGTCTCAAAGGCAACACTATGACTCTGAATGGAGTGTGACACTGATACCCTTGGGCAGAGGCCAGCACAGAGTGTACAGCACTCAATTCAGGAGAGCTTGAAACGCACCTGGCACTTGCTCTCTTGAGAGTGTAGATCAGCTTTATACAGGGAGTAAGGCCTAATATTAATATGGCAGGTATAGGAGTATCTGTGCACCCAGTCCTGCAGCTCAATAGTTCAGCTCATCTTTCCAGGGCTTTCTTGGCTCATAAGTGGATGTGAGTCATATTCTAGTGAAGTCCTGAGGCAAATCCAGTATTTGCAACACTGTGCAGTCCTTTTGGCACCGTTCCATCCAGTCTCAGTCCTTTTAGACATTCATTTAAAATTAATTGTCCAGGAATGGCTTTTCTTTAATATTAAGCAAGCTCTGCTTGGTCTGCAGAGCTCCTCAGGAATGCCCCCGCTGTCTAGGCTTGGAGCTGGCTGAGGCTTGCTATTTATCAGCTTTCTCCCAGCTTTTCTGCAGATCTCCAAAACTCTTCCAAGTCCTGCCCCTTCCCACATGGTTCCCACTAACACAGGTCAGCTAGAGCAAGCCAGTGGGTGCACCGTGACCCTGCTTATCAGCAGAGTCTGCTTTCCAGGTGGTTTGTGCATACGGACTGGCTGTTTCAGTTGTCAGTACCAGCCCTCAGTTTTGCAGGGTGTGATTTGATGCCAGGAGCAGGGGGAACCAGGGTTGTGCAGAATAGCAGGTGCTGGACCAGCCTCGGGCCAGTGCCAGCCCTCCTGTTCAAGTCCTGCTTCCTCATTGCTCTTTGCCTCACCTCCTCAGTGCAGAGCAGCTGCAGATATCTCTCAGCTGTACTTCTTCTCAATATGTACAGAGTATCTAGAGTAGAAAGAGAGCTTCCTGGCATGCCTCATCCACCAGCATATAGTGAAATCTGCAGTGATTACAGACTGGCCAGACCTCTGAAACATCCTCTCAGGCAGCAGAACACAGACGTGTCCACACAAGATGCTTCCTTCTCAGTCCCTCATTGACCCTCTAATGGCCTATGTGTTTTTGATTCTGTAACCCAATCACTCCCCAGATAAATCTTGGAGGGTGGGAAAGAGAGCAGGGTCAGAATGTAGACAGGAAATGAGAGGACAGCATATACTTATTTGGGTGTCTGTTCCTTGGCCTGTCTGGACTGACAGCATTGGGGGCCACTCTCTCACTGAGTCAAGTCTCATTGGAGAGAGCTCCTGGTGGTCTGTTCTCCCTTGCTTCAGCAGCAGCTCTCACAGTGGATGCCCCACACCTCTGAGAAAAAGAGGAATGCAGAGCTTTGCAACAGAAAGGGAGGGTGAGGAAGACAAGGCTTCAAATCATAGTAAGGCAAAATGTTCCCATACTGGCCACAGTGAAACCATAGAAGAGTTTAAATGGGGGAAGCTGTCGATGCTTCATCGCCTTTCAGAGCAGTAAGATCAAGTCAGATAACCATCCGTCAGGACTGACAGAGATGTAGTTGAACTTGCCTAGAGCAGAGGGATAGACTGGAAGATCTCTCAAGGTCCCTTATCTCTGTGACCGGCAGAAGTTAGTCCATGTTTTCTGGATGCAAGCACTCATGGCTGTGTACCACCTTGCCTCCTTCCATCAGAAAGGGTTTGTCTGCATACCAGGGGACTTCACTACCAACTGCATGTTTGGTGTCCTTTGCAGGACAGAGAAAACACAGTCCACTCTGTGACTGCTCAGAAGCCCCTCCATTGTTATGCCTGTGCAGTGCAGCTCTGCCTGAGATGCTGCCTGATGACACTGGCCCTGCTGCATTGTGGGAAGCTCTAGGAAGTGATCCAGCAGCACTGAGAGCAGCACTCACAGCTGATACACACACGGAGCAGCCACAAGAGCTGTGTCTGTGCTTGAAGATGTCCAGTCACAGAGGCAGCTGGAAGGAATGAGCATGTGCTAGACATACTTGTCTAGGCAGAAAATAAGAGGTGCTAGACCAAAGACAGGAAGATAACATTCAGTTGGCAAGGGCAGCACTGTGTTAACTGATATAATTCTTGCCCAGGCATTAACACCACTCTGTCCAAGCAAAAGACAGCGGCAGGATTCCGCCCTGGCCTCTCCAAAAGGCAACAGAGGCTCAGTTGTTAAGGTACTTTTAAGTTTAGATCAGATGACAGCTCCATATGAACAGCTGTTTGCTTGTACTCTTCTTTGTGCAGGCTTTTCTGGACCTGAGAAGGACCTTTCTCCCCGTCTCCTCTTGCCAGGGCATCTTCTGCGCTTGCAGCCTGCACTGCAGAGTTGCTGTGGGCAGCAGATAGCTAGGCAACATCCCTGGGTCTGACTGAGAGTGCTGCATGCAGAGAGCAATGCAGAGGGGTCCGAGAGTGAGTTGGACTATGGCCTCGTGTGGAGGCAATTAGGTGACTATCTGGTCACACGCTTAGCAATAGTTTGTCCTGTGTCAAGCCGAATGTGTTTCTGGTTGTTAGATAAAAAGGGAAAGGGAAGGGATGGGGATTAAGAAGGAGGGTGCAGGCTGTAGGCCAGCCAGGAGTAGCTTTTTGGCAGGCTGACGTGTTTGAAGAGCAAAGACCAAAACTTCAGAGCAGAGTCCAGGCAGCTTTCCTGCCTAGCAGTCTTTTTTCCCATCTAAGCTGCAGTTTATCTGATGCTGCCTGAATCCTAGTTCCTGTGATCTCTACTTCCAGTGACAAGCCAGGCTCACGTCCCAAATATGCACAGGACAGAGCAGGCAGGGGGCAAATTCTCTTCAGACACTTCATTTCCCTCACTGCTGCTACTTGTCCCTGCCAGCAATGGCAGTAGGGCACAGGTACAGGCAGCAGTTCCAATGAGCAGCACAAGGTGAAGGAGGGAGTCTCAGAGGTGAGACTGAGGGGAGCAGCTGTGGAAGCAGCCTCACAAGCAGGTGCCACATTGGGCTTCCTTCCACAGAAATGGACCTTCCTCCTTTCTGTCAGGCAACAGAGCCCTTATACTTGGCACAACATCATCTGGAGGCCAAAGCAGCACTGTCAGCCTTTTACTGTCATCATGCTTGCCCTCTCACCAGCTTTCTAGCACAGAGATGGTGCTATTCTTGGTAACACACCTGGCAGCTCTGTGATGCTGGCCATGCTGCTTCAGGAGCAACAGCCCAGCATCCTCCTCTCACTGAGCCCTAAATATAAATGAGCTCCAGAGGATGAGACACAGATATTATTGAGGGAAGAAACCCTGCAGCTGTCCTCCAGAGCTCGGGCTGCACAGTCAGAGCATAGCAGAGATACAGTTCCTCTAGCTCTGTCCTGTCTGCTCCCCACACGCTGGGGGTTCACTCCCTTTTGTACTCTGTGTTGTGGGCCTGCACATGCTTGTGTGGTGACAGTGCTGAACTTGGAAAGACAGCCTCCTCAGTCAGGGGGAAGCTGTCTGCGTGGCTTTTTTTTCTCTTGCCCTGTTCTTGCTAGAGTTTGACTCTCACGTTGTGCATGTTTCAGAGCTGGAGAATGGAGTGTGGTCGCTGGGGCCCAAGCTCTGCTCCATCATGGTGAAACAGGAACAGAACCTGGCTCTAGACCTGCCTGAGTCCCAGCTAGCTGCCAGCTCCATACCAGTGCTGAACCTCAACCCTCTGCAGAGACTGCCAGTCCCCGAGGAGGTGAGCCCATCTAAGATCCATTGGGAACCTGGGCTCTCACACAGCGGCACCCTTGGTGATGCAGACCCAGCCATGTGACTGCAGGGTCCTGCAAGGTGATTTAGCTACTGGACATAGAGGAGAAGGTGATACAAAGCCCAGATACTACATTATTTGTCATTCTCCTCTTGAAATGGCAGTCAGAGGAGCAGCATTCCTGATGTTGGCTAGAACTGTGTTCTTGATTTCTGCAGTGAAGCTAGAAGACAGCTTATCTTTCCAGAGAAAATGGTGAAAGGATTTTCTCCAGCACAGAAGGCTTTACAATCTTGGTTAAATATAAGTCCAGTTCCTTGGCACAAAAGCCAAAGGCTTTAAGATCGTACCTGGTGGAAATCTGTCCCCTCCAATCTGCCAGTATTTCTACAGCCACTCTTGGCTTATTTTAATTTTTCAGAAAACAGTGTAAATTAATGTGGTGCCAGTGAACCCACTATTCCTGAGTATAGACCCCTCCTCTGCCACTGTCTTTTTCATGGCTTTGGACTTGTCACTTGGCCTCTCACTTTTTGTAATTGCTCACTGAAGTGGAGGTCCCACTCCAGGCCCTGCTTGCTTTTTCCCATGAAGCAGCAGGAGTTATTATTTCTGTGAAACAAGGGGCCAACTCTTTTTGTCATATCTAGTTTCTTATGAAGTCTGTTTTTCTGAAGGAGATACAGTTATGCCACTGGCATCTGAGTGTAAGTCAAGGGCTCAGTTCAGCTGGCCTTGAGTCCAGCCGTGTTGGATGAGAAGGTCTGACCAGTCTCACACAGACCTTGCCTATCATGTAGCAGCTCAGTAGATAACAGTTGAGCATCTCTGGGGTTCACTTCCTTTTTTCACTCATGCTGATCATCTTCCCATTAAACAGCCATCCAAAACAAATGGGTTCTTCCAGCCAAAACTGTGCACAAACTTCCTCTATTATTTACACAGCTTGAACTTGCTGTGCCCTCAAAGCTCTGCTGTGTGCTTAGCAGCCATTCCATGGTGCTCTCTCAGCTGTGTTTACAGTCTGGAGGAGTTTGAAATGTGTCTGTTTAGTGTAAAAACTCCAGCCTAGGGTGGGCAGGGGGCTGGCAAGCCAGGGAGCTGAGGGGCTGCATAACCCAGATGGGAATAAATCTACTCTTTATTCAGCTCTCAGTCCCCTCCGATTGGAAACAGTTGACCAGTGGCCCTGGGGAAAATCATGTGAGCAGGACAGGGTGGTTGTTCTGTTTCTGTTCTGTATAACCTCTATACTCCCATTTATAATGAAGGCAGATCAAAGAGGGACTTTGCATGGTAATGCATGGGGTTGGTTTAAATTATACTGTCTGGGTCTATCAAAATAATTGCCAAGGATAAAAGTCATCTCCCTTTTGGAGGTACCCAGCTCAGTGCATTGCTTGGCAGCATATCCATCTGCCTCTGCCTCTTCCTCTGCAAATGTATTTGCACTCTGTGTGCCCAGCAACTGAGACTTCAGAGGCTTATGTTTGAACTCTTGGTTTCCTTTATGTGTGGTGAGAGGCTGCTTTGGAGCAGAGCTGGGAGGTGGAGCAGGACAGGCAGCAGGGGAGTAGCGACTGTGAACAGAACTGGTGGAAGCCTTTTGGGCAGGGGAGGTGGCAGTGCCCAAAAGCTCCTTCTGCTTCTTTTCCACAGATTCCCATAGAAATGACTCCAGCTCCTGTGATCAAAGCTGAACCCAAAGAGGTGAACCAGTTTCTAAGTGTACCTACAGGTAAGAAGATAGAATTTCCTGGTCATCTATATTACTCAGATATAGATGGTTATTATACAGGGAGAAAAGACCACCTGAGGTCAGAGCCATGCATACAAGGTAGCATTGGGGCACAGAATAATAGAGGAGTGAGCATTGCACTGTTCCAATGAAGATCAGTGTCTGGACCAGCAGCCACACAGAGAATTGTTCAGACAGGGACTCCCAGGCAAAACAGGCTACTTCAGAGTTGGAAATATGCAAGAGTGCCTTTAAAATCCTCAGAGAGACTGTGGAGTTATCCAAAAATAACCATCTGAAAGTCAGGAAATTCAGGATCCAGTTTAATTTGAAAGAAACCCAAGCATCTGAAAATTTGCCGATGCACAAATGAAAGCACTATAGGAACTCCCACTACCGCAGAGAGACATTCCTTAGGCGTATTCCCACTTCCATTAAGGCCCCCAGGGCTCTCCAGTACAAAATGGGGACAGTTTTCAAGTGCTTGGAAACAAACTGAGTGACCGGAGGCCCTTTGGATCAAGTGTGCTGGCAAGTGTGTGAGCCCAGCAGTGCTTTTGGAAGAGCTTTTCTCTCACAGAGCTTCCTATACTTGTGAACATCATGGGCTTTGTACTTAATTTTGGTTGAACTGGAGTACCTTACTGTTTAGTAAACACCTTCAGTGTCTTGGCAAAGCCCCTGCCAGCTCTCTTGCAGTTCCTAGTTTAGCACATTTGAGGTCAGTCTCACTTCTGTCTTGGGCAGTGCTCAGTCCAGCCTGGTTCTCAAACCCACCCCATCTTGTGAAACTCATCGACCTCTCCTTTCAGTCCTCTGTTATGGCAGGGTCCTATGCCTCTACCAACTGGCTGACATGAGAGCCATTGACTTGATCTCCTTATTTCTCAGTAGATGACCTGGTGCAGATGCCTCCAACTCCACCCAGCAGCCATGGCAGCGACAGTGATGGATCTCAGAGCCCTCGGTCCCTGCCTCCCTCCAGCCCAGCCCGGCCTGCTGCTCGCTCTTCTACTGCCATCTCCTCCTCACCTCTCCTCACAGCACCACACGTAAGGAGGCAGCAGGACATCACTGGGACACAGGGTTCCTTGGTGCTCAGAGGGGTTTGGAGGCTTTCCAAGGCTCATGGAGGGGATCCTGCCCTTGTTATGGTCTCCAAGCTGCAATGCTCTGGCAAAGCAATGTGATGTCTTAGCATGGGGATGTGGGGACAGAATGGTGAGGAGAGGCACAGTGAGTCTTGCATAATCCATACCATCAGCTACCTTGTTTTAGCAGGTACTGTCTTTCACCCCAGACCTTGGGAAGTGTTCTATGCACTAGAGGACTTTCTGAGGAGGTTAATGGGAGAGAAAGGAATTATTGAGAATTCCTGTAACCAGACCATTTTAACCATTGCCCAAAAGTTCTTTGGCAGGGTCTTGCAGTAGAATTGTGTAGCCAGCCTCACTGTGAAAGAGCAGTTGCCCTTCCAAGTAAAAAGAGGAAAGGAGCTTCTGAGCTGTGCCCCCACGATCAGGTTGAGAGCAGAAAAAAGCACTGCCCTGCACCTATTTGGTATCAGTGGGAAGGAGTGTATTCTGTTCTGATGTATACAGCCTCTGGATGCTCTGCAAGGCTTTAAGGAGGATCACTGGGATAGAACTCCTTGCTGAAACTGATGGATGCTCTGTGTGTGTTTCAGAAGTTACAGGGAACCTCTGGCCCACTGCTCTTGACTGAAGAGGAGAAGCGCACCTTGATTGCCGAGGGTTACCCCATTCCTACCAAGCTGCCTCTCACCAAAGCAGAGGAGAAAGCACTGAAGAGAGTCAGGAGGAAAATCAAGAACAAGGTGACTGCAAAAAATGTAATCATGCAGTTCCCATGATTCCAGAGCATCCTCAGCTGACCAGTGCTATAGTTACCCTCACCTCCTCAGCTGCGCTGCAGCTCAGAAAAGGTGGGATCCTGCCTTTGGTACACTAACACGAGCCTCACAACCCACAAAAATGGTGCCATGGGTCATCTCTGCATGCTTGCTCTGCAAACAGCCGTATGTGGGAAGTGTGGCTTCCAGCACAGCTCCTAGGAGTGTGTGGCCTTGATAGGGCCCAGAAGCCAAGGTATCACAGATCAGACAAACTGGCCTTGTCAGGCCTTTCTGGTGGGGGCAGGGAAACCAGAGCCATTGCATGATGCAGGATGGGTGATGCACAGAGCTCATGAGCCAGGCAGAGGCTGTGACACTTTATAGTATAGGAAAGCATCCTGTGGGAGAAATGGTGAGAGCCTGAATTAATCACCAGGTGACTCATAAGTGATCTGGGGCAGAATCAGCCCAGATGGCCACAGTACATACCCATGTGAGTCAGAGGAGTTCAAAGCAACCCTAAAGATGCTCTCGGCAGTGAGGGACATACTGCAACAAATGATTGTGGCCTACAGGCGAAGGAAGGCTGCATACCTACAGCATCCATCCCTCCCAGTTTTGGCCTGGAGACCAGTAGGAATGACTGACTGGAAGGCAACTTCCCCATTTAGAGTGCTGTGCATGCAGGGAACAGACAAAATGCGTGAGCCACAAAATGTCCAGACGCTTATGATGCTGACTCCTCTCTGACGGCTTGCCTCCCTCCCAGATCTCTGCTCAGGAGAGTCGCAGGAAGAAGAAAGAGTATGTGGAGTGTCTAGAGAAAAAGTAAGTTTATTCTTCCCAGTCTTATCTTTAAAAAAGGAATCCTGTCCATGCACAGCCTTCCTTTCTAGTGTTTTGTGAATTGCTAAAAAAGTATGATTTCTTGGAAGGCTGGCTTTTGGCACAGGATTTTGATTTGGGATCCTGCCCCTACTCCCCTCCTTCCTAGAAATCCTCTTGTGGGATAAAGATTGCTCAAGAAATTTTGTGTTTCCAGCTGCTTAGTTTGACTGGTCCCCTGCAAAACACAGGCCATTTTGGCTGCCAGCAAGGTGGGATTTTGCACAAGAGTTCTGTTTCCTCACTAGAAGTTGCTTTTATTTTGTTTGTCCCACAAGGAGTGGACTCTGAGAATGCTGCCCATGGTTTTTCCCCCTCTCTTCCTATGAAGGTGGACACACAACCACCTGACAGCGAGAAAAACCTTGCACTACAGTTATTCCCCACACTCTCTCCCCTTCCACTCTCTGCATTAGCTTTGTTTTTCTCCTTGCAACCCTGAGGTCCTGCATAAGCCTATAGTGACATCACATAACACTGACAGGGTAGAAAATAACTTCTGTACTAGCAACCCCTAATGGGCATTCCCATAATGGGCAAAGAAGAATGCTAGGATCCAGGAGCAAATTCATGTTTCTGTATAAATACCATCTTCTTCTCAGTTCCTAACACCATCTGAGATCAGCAAATGGAAAAAAACAGCCCCCAAACCCAACCTTAATTAACTCTTCTTCCTGATGCTATTTGTTTTTCTTCTCTAGTTGCACAGAAATGCTGAGTTAAAACAGATGACTTGGGGCACCTTCAGGTTCTCATGGAGCACGTGTACGTGTGTGTCCAGGCATCAGAGCACATAATCTCCAGCTAGTGTCCCACATTGACACCCAGATCCTTCAAGCTGGGGCTGGCCTTGCTCAGGGGACAGGTCCAGGGCGTTTGGTGCTGGGGCCTCTTTCCCAGCTGTGGCCGTGTATGGTGCCTGTATGTACTCAGCAGTTTGTTACGCTGGAGCATTGCTATGACAGATGGCTTTCAAACAATGCCAGGTTTAAATGTGAACCAAAAGCGGCATTCAGTGTTTTTTTTTTTTAATGGAACATGTCTTTGGTCAGCTTGGCTTTCTATAAAAGCTGGTTAGTCAAAACTTGTAATTGGGCTCTTCACCATTCAGTTCGACACTTTTGTTGCAAGCCCAGTTTTTGCACGGAACGCCTAGTTCAGAGGCTGTCCTGGAAGCCTACATCAGGATCAGGCTGTGTTCCTGGCCTGCCTTCCTCAGGGCGTGGAGGCATTCCCCTTCCCTTGTCCCAACTGCAGCCTAACCACTGCAGCTGAGAAGCCGTAGGAAGGAGCCTGCAGGTTCTCTGCTGCCCTCAAGTGCCTGCAGTCGGAATTGGCCCAGCGTTTGCACGGAGCGGTCTGGATTTCACAGGCAGGGCGCACAGCCAGGGCAGGTTCTCAGTCTGAGTGGGAGAGGTTTTACTTTGCCCCCCTCCTCCTTTTTCATGCTCCTTAGGGATGTTTGGAAGTGATGAAAATGTCTGCATAACTTTGGGTCTATCCTGACTTGACCTGCCTGTAACCAAGTGTTACTGTTGCTCCCAACCCTCGGCAAACCCTGAACTGTAACTGTTCACCTCAGTCTCATCCCTGCTCCGTCGGGGCTGGCAGCAACCAAGTGGGCCAGTAACATTTGACTCCAGGACCACATCTGCAGGTGATGGATGAGGCTACTGAGCCTCCACACCCCGAGAGAGGCAAGCACTAAATTGTTTATCTATTTGGCCTTTGTGACTGGCTTATGGGTTTTATTCCCATAGGGTCGAGACATATACAACAGAAAACAATGAACTCTGGAAAAAAGTGGAGACCTTAGAAAACGCAAACAGGTAAGAGGGGCTAGACCTGACTCTCTGTAGGTAGGGCAGGGTGAGCAGGAAAGGAAGTTAGAGAGTGCTGTGGCAGGGGGGGTGAGAATAGAAAGGCAGGCTTCCCCAGCTCCTGGTGGATGGGTGCTGCTTGGCAAGGCGCTGGTTTTCAGCCTGTGACAGCAATGAGGCAGCTGGGTTTGGTTAGCAAGCCTGGAATGTTTGTGTTGGGACGACCAGGCCACTCCACAGTGAGGGGAGGGAGGGAAGGTGTTTCCCGTATCCCTTGTATTTTCCTTCTTCTCCCTGCAGCGCTTTGGGCTCATGCTGCCTTCCCCATTGCCCTCTAGGTCTCTGGCTGTCTCCAGGACAGATGTATCAAGGGAGACCTCTCATACCAGCCTCTCAGACCCATTGTTTCTACTTTTGGGCTCTTTGGAGGAATACAAGGCCCTGGGCATATTGTGGCTGTTTCAGGTTTCTCTTGAGAAAGCTGAACAGACTTGGTGAATACAGGGAAAGCCCTTTCCTCTAATAAAGATAGCTCCCAACAAATCTAGGGTAATTCTGTGTGCATGTAGTGTTCCAGCCCTTTCTCAGCCTCTTCTGAACAAAACAAGCCCAGAGAATCTCCCTCGCTGCTGCTGCTGCTCCCCTGAAAGGAGCAAGCTACTCCCACAGCCCCAAAGGTCCCTCACCCAAGGCTCTGGTGAGCACCTGTGCTGGTGATGGAGAGCTGGCCAACCGATCACCAGGGGAATTTTCTTCCCTTGGAAGCAAATATGAAGACTCCCACCCCTGCAGTGGGGATGGGCAGCAGGAACTGGATAAGGGACCAAATCTGCTCCCCCTTACTGGGCGCATCAGATGTGAGCAAGGGCAGGGTCAACTGCAGGGCTAGTGAAGGGGATGCTCTTTTGTAGCCCCATTTATATCAGCTCAAATTGAAGGGGACAACCACAGCCGGAGAGCCATTTCCTCACCCACTCCTCTGCTGCCACTACAGCTCGTGGAGAACTCCTAGAGGCTCTACTGCATTCCTTCCTCCCATCCATGACATGAGTGCTGTGACATTGGCTTCCAGGCTAGCCACTGGTGCCAGGACTCGAGGCTGTCAGGTGTGGTTTGGCAGAGGTGTGCAAGAGCCAGAGGTTCCCATCTGCCAGAGATACAGCTGCCCAGCTGCTCTCATGCATGAGGCACAGTTTGCCCCCCAGCCTCTCTGGGAGTGTGGGTAACCCTGCTGCTGAAAAAGCATTAGTCCCACCCTGAAAAATCAGGAGATTGGCCTAAAAACCAGGAGATTTTTTTTTTCCCAAAATGCACATTGTGTTCTTTCTAATTGGATTTGGATTTTGAACACTGCCAGTGGGACACTGTGTGTTCTCTCCATGTGTACAAGGAGCAGAAGAGGATTTGGAAAGAGATAAAGTCAGGATTCTCCTGCAATCACCTGGCCCTAGGACCTGGCATTTCATAAAAGCTCAAACATACTTGTGTAAAACAGTCAGTGTTCCCCCAGGGAAACTCAGCAGTAGTCTGCATTTCAGTAATTTGTAGCCGTTGGGAACTGTGTGCTCTGTAGTCTCCCTCATGCCAGATTACTTCACCAGCTCAGTGAAGGGTTCAGTAGCTCTTGGTAACACTTACCACTGTTTTGTGTTTATATGTGTGGATGCCCATGAACAGTTAAATGGAGCAGAGAGACCTTAGCACATGTTCCAACCAGGGCAGCCAGAGAATGATTAATTGCTGAACTCAAGATTTGGCTTTGCCCATATTCCTCTGCAGAGTTTGCCAAGACTGAATAAATTGAGAGGATCACAACTGTTTCTTATTTCTCTCTCCACCTCATGGTTTGGAGCTTCAGAGTGTGTCAGTGAGTGAAGTGGGAGCAGGCAAGTCTGTCCTAAAGGTCTGACCTGTCTACAAAGTTCAGCCACCATCCCAGAGCTTGGTTTTCATGGTACCCTGGCTCTCCACTGCTCTAGGAGTTGTCAGGCTGGGCTTTGAGGCACCCAGGAGTCCTAAATGAACGAGGCATTCATAACAGTGGGTAGGTGCAGTGAAGGTGGTGGTGGATCTGCTGGTGAGATCTTTTTCTGTTTCTTGCTTCCCAAGTCTGTTTGGTCAGAGAACTTGGGCAAGATACAGCAAAGGGGAGATACTTGCTTTCAGGAGGAAAAATCAAGATAAAATATGAAGAGAGTAGTGATATTCTTGCCTCAGTTACTGGCTGCTACCTCCTTATCAAGTTTTGATATGCATTGTTTCCTAACACAGGACTCTGCTTCAGCAGTTACAGAAGCTGCAGGCTCTGGTAGCTGGGAAAGTCTCCAGACCTTATAAAATGGCTTCCACGCAGACCGGGACCTGTCTAATGGTATAAGCTTCATTTCCATATTGCTTATTGGCCATGCTTCTCCAGACAGCTTTGTAGATTGCCTGTCTCTGCCCGCTTCCCTGATGTCCTGCTGTGTTGCCAGTTACATCTGCTCTCTCCTTTTGTGTTATAGTCACCAGAGCTGGGCCCTGGGTTATACATACATCAGTATTGTCATTTGTTTATGCAGCAGCATTAGAATAATTCCTGCATTTTCATTGTCTTGTTCTTTGGGCAAAATGGCACTTTGTTTGCCTTTCATTAGCTATCAGCCATTCAGAAAAAATCTTCAATGAGCTGCCATCATAATGGGTAGAGTTTTCTTTTACTCAGTTGGTAACGCTTAATGTTTAACTCAGCAGGGCAGACAAACAGTCCAAGTATTCCTCCCAGTGGGCATTACCTTGTGTTTATCAGCAAGAAATGGCATCTGTTCTTGCTATGCCTGCACATCAGGCTTTGTTAAATCCAGCTGGAATTCTCTTTACCCTTTTGACTAACCAAAATTAATCAGGATTGTCTATTATTTTGGTAATCCCTGTTTACCTCTCATTTCTCCTAGTGGAGGATCATGATTAAATAATATTGGCTTCACTTAGGAGTTTTAGGACATGCCATTGTGTAGCCATAAATATAGTCAATTGCTTATTCTTCATCTCATTTTTAGCTAGGGGAGTTTCTGATTCATGGTAAATATATAACCTTCACCCCTATGAATGTCTTTGCAGGATGATGTGATGTCGTAGTAGCTGGTCATGACAAATTTGTCAGTTAGTTATCTATATCTGGTTAATACTTCTGTATTGTTAACAGTCACGAAATGCAGACAGATGGTGAGAAGCTTGCCCCATTTTCTCAGCATCCTCACTGTCCTGAGGGATTATTTTTTGCTCTTGGTTCAGTTTCCATAGTTCCAGAGCCCCTGCTCTATAATTTCCAGCACTTTCAAAATCTGCTCAGGCTTTTGGTACTTTTTGCTGCCCCCATGTCAGACCAGATTTTAATGACAGTCTTTGCTCTGCTGTATGTCTTCATTCTCGAGTTCTTTCCACATTTTCAGGTATGACCTACCTGAGCCCAGTGGCTTATGGTTCCTTAATGCAGCGTCTCATCAGAATACCCCTGGCTCCAGCAAATCTTCAATGCTACTACCTGGAATAAGCAAGTCCAGAAGAGGTGCCAGATATTCCCTGTGCTACAGACTGATAAAATACCTAATTTAGCATCCCAACAATATCTTATCTCTCCTTGCTGCTCCCTTCATTCCAGGCATCCCAGCCCACACACCAACTCTCTCAACCTTCCTAGCTTCCAGGCATTTCAAGAATTTGTAATTTGCTTTTCTATCTTAGGCCAGTTCCTCTCTTAAGCCTTCTAGTTCCCATTTTCCATTTTCAAATACAGCACTTCTTATCACAAAAGATATGTAGAATTATCATGCCTTGCAGCATGGGCGTGGAGCAGACTACCCTTCTTCAGCTCTGTGTCACTCCTGCTGGGTATTTGTACAGCCAGTTCTTGAGAACCTCCAGTGGTGAGCAGTGCTCAGCCTCCTAGGGCAAACCATTTCAGTGCTGTGTTATCTTTCCCAGATAAAGCTTTCTTGCTATCTCATCTCAATCTCTTATCTTAACTTCTAGAAACCAAACTTTTAGAAACCAAGCAAGATCTGTTTACTCCCCCTTTGTGCAGCTCCATTCTACATATTGGAAAACTCTTGTTTTCGAGCAACTCTCTTCGGCCTGCTCTGCTAAATCACCATGATTTCTTCAGTCTTCCCTTGTAGGCTGAATTACTGAATCACTGCTTGTTCCCAGAGCCCTATTCCAGACTTTCTCCAATGGCCCTGCATCTTTTTGGAAGTATGGGGCCCAAAGCTGGACACAAGTGTTCCACCTGAAGGCCAGTATAGATCCAGCCAGAAAGCCTGTTCATTCTGCTTGGGCTGAGATTTGCCTTTTGCAAAGTGACACTGATTTGGGCCTGTCTTGTGCTCCATCTTAACTCCCAGATTCTCTTCTGTAGAACAGCTGAAACATGTAGTCACTGATGTGTTTCTTCTGTTAATGAGTCCTGCCAACTTGCAGGTCTCAACAGGTCTCCACATTTGTCTGTATGGATCTTCCCACTGTTCTCTTGGACCACTTCTTCTCATTATCAAGATCATTCTGAATTTGAATATTTACCAAAAGCCAGTCTGCTTGTAATCTCTCCATCTGCAGATTTCATACAGTCCATCATTCAAATCAAGCTTAAAAATGCTGAATCTTGCCAGATCCATAACAGATCTCTCTGCTACTCCATCTGCTACTTCCTCACAGTTTGACAGCGAACCATTTGATAAATACACTCTCAGTATGTCTTTTTTTGATTAATTTTTCCTCCACCTTTCCAACTGGTTTTGAAGTAGTTTTCTCTAGCTTAATTTCCCTCACTTTTAAGAGGTCAAATAATGAGATGGTCAAAAGCTGTGAGATGAATTGTACTCAGAGTCAAAACACGAGTTATTGTTATGAAGTGTTGTAGAGTTTGAACTGGAACTGAATCAGAGCATCAGAGTTAACCTGAAACAAAACAGAGTAAAAACAATACTGTTTTGCAAAGCCCCAGTTGAAAGCCATGTTAAAGCAAGATGTTAAGTATACTGCTCTTTCGCAGCCCAAAAACCTGTTTTGTTTTAGAAGGGAAAAACAGACTTCACAGGGCTGGATCCCTTTTCTGCAAGTTGTGAGTTTGGCTGTGATAAGTCCAAGAAACATTTATTCATAATTTATTTTTTCCTCTGTTTTTGTGGAATAAGGATTCTAAATGCCTTGTGTGCCTGATATGATGTACTTACACAGCATCTGTGCTGTCCATGTTTAATGTCCTTACTTCAAAACCAGCCAAGAAGAGTTTGGACAATTAAAATCCCTCTTTACATAGTGTAGTATCCCTGTGTTATTATTCTACCTTCCACATCTCCGGGAATCCACTGGTGGTCAAAATTACCTTGATGTACCAGGTTCTGTGCATTACTTAGGCACAGCTATTCTGAAGTAGGTGAACTTCTGGAACGCAGTCAAGCAACTGCTGGCTGTGCCCACAGGTGTCCCCCCAGGTCAAACTTAGCTAGTATATACATAGGTAGTAGAAATCACCAACAGATGCATTGCATCTTTGGCTGCTAAGTCTGAGCACTGAACTACTGACATGGGTGTTCAGGTAATAAGCATTTGGCTCTATACAGTTTCCCATGTGTCCCTTCTTGCTCTCTACTGACAGTTCCCTAAGCTCTACAGAGTCTTTTAAAATCAGCACTGGCATCTCACTCTAAAGCTTTACAGTTACAACAGGATTTCCGGACAGGTCCAGACCTACCTGAGGGGCATTTCCAGGGAGATTTCATTTGCCTTTCTCCTGTTATCACTGCTAGTAGCCCTGACTGGTCTGCCTGACAGCAGAAGGTCCTGCACACATGGTCCTGCATACCTACATGTCAAGCATAAATTTAACCCTTTCATTGGACTCTGCATCTTCACTATCAGGTATTAGGCAACTGTAGTTCTGCTGTCATTTCTGTCCTCACGTGGATAGTAGCTTCACCTTGCTATGTCCTGTGGTACCTCACAGATTTCTCCCAGTCAACTTGTTTTCTTTACAGCCCACAATAGCTCCTGCTGAGCCAATGGTCAGGTTTCCTTTGATCAAGGCAGAGTTTGACCCTTCTGTTGAGTCTCCTTCTTTCTCAGCTTGTTTCTGAGCTACACACGCCTTCCACTATCTCTTCTCAACTGGATGGACAAGATCTCACTATTGACTCAGAAATACTCCAAATAAAGCAACAAGAGGAAGTTTCTGACTTCCCTTCTTAGATTTGCAGCAGAGATTAGAACAGCAAGTCCCTTCCCGTCCTGGGGGATCACAGGTACCCAACTGTCAGCCTGACCAGACCTTCTTACACAGCCTCATGTTTGTGTGCTGTGGGGGGGAAATGGTTCTTCATGCCATTTCTTCAGCAGCACTGACTCTGTGCTGATCTCTTCTCTAGGTGCTGGCACTCTGCTTCGTTTTGATCCTGGGATCACTGATGCCCTGTCTCCCTGAGTTCTCCTCAGCATCACAGACAGTGAAAGCAACACCAGCACCAGACATTTACACAACTAGTAAGAGTGAGTCTAATGTGGTTCCTCCATTTCAACTTTTCAAACCATTTCTGTCTCTTCTCTCAACAACCCCTGCTCAGGCGTAGCATCCTCCCCTCTGTGCCTATCCCATATGCTGGGGCTGTGGTGAGGGAAGATTCCTAACCTGTCAGTGGTAAAAACTCTGGTAACAGCTCCTTGTTGGGGCCTGTTGTCACTCCATGCTAACTGCTGTCCTAAAACATGGCAAGGAATGACATGTTATTGTCATTAATGGCAAGTGTCAAAGGACGGAACATGAGGGAAGAGTCCCAGGGCAGACTGGTTGCCTTCTGAAGAGGCTACGTGTCCAGGGGGGCATTTGCCTCCTGAAGCTAGGGGGAGGAGGGTATCCTGCACAGTTACACATGGACAAGGCTGGGTGAGCATGTGCTGAAACCTCTGTCATGACCCATACCCATTGCAAGAGACCTTATCATCATTGTTAACCAATGCTCTCCTTTTTTCCAGTTCAGTCACGGAGCCTTCTTTTCTATGATGAAGGTGCTGGCTCCTTAGAAGAGAGCTATAGCTCCTTCCTAACCATGGACCATCCTGAGGGGTGGGAGGCAGAAAAAAGGCAGTCTGAGGAGGGAAGGCCTCATCTGGCCAGGACACATGAGACAGCCAAATATCTGAGCAAAACCCAGATGGAGGGTCCTAACCAGAACCGAACTGACACAACTCTCACCCACCTCAAAGAGCAATTTTATGAGAGGTAAGCAGGTGGGGCCACCTTCTGAGCCCAAAATACAGCATGGTGTCTGAGAGTGAGCAGCAGGCATGTCTGTCCCCTCTGCTGCAAGCTAAGGACAGCTGAGCCACCTGGGGCAGGCAATCAGCTAAGAGCAGTGGCTGGAGGAAGCTGATGCTGGCAGGGAGCATAAGAACAAGTTTATTTTCTAGAGCAAAAGTTTGAGACTCCATAGAGCAGTGTCCCACCGGCAGAGCTGCAGAGGGCTGGATGACTCAGGTGGTCCCGGGTTTGCATTCCATTCAGTGCCCTGGGGAAGGAGTTCATCCTGGTCAGAGCAAACTAGTTGGGCACACAGAAAGGTGAATTTGGATAGGAGGCTGCAATGAACCTTGACTGATGCTTTGTCTTTTCTTTCCCTCAGGGAGACAAGCTCCAGTGAGACAACTGAATTCTTGTAGCAGCTGCTGGACCTCAAGGCCTCATTTGTCAGATTGCAGGATTCCCTCCTCACCAAGCAACTGAGGGGACTTGGCAGGAGAGGACACTGCATTCAGACACTCGTCAGCTGGCCTTGGGTTCAGCTCCTCCCCTTCCCCATTCTCCCCATTAGTAATGATCTCCCTAAGGGGAGTCACAGGACTGCCAGAACCAGCAATAGATGTCTGGAGAAGCCCTGGACACCCTCTTCTCCTGACCTTACCTCCTGCTTAAGTGAGCATTACCCTATGGATGTGGGCTCACCTTGAAGTGGAGGGAGATCAGGGGAAGCCCCCAAACTACTCAGCTCACTCCTCAAAGCCTCCAGACCAAGGGGGCTGTCCCCAGCTGTGTACCCCTTGGCTACATCAGATGCACCTGAAGGAGAGAGAGAGAGAGAGAGAGTGTGTTGGATTTACTGTCCTGCCTGGGGGACTTAGGAGTGGGTGATGCTGGTGCTGGAGAGATGGCTCTGGAGAGTTTGAGCTCGTTCCTTGCCCTCCATCAGTTAGTATATTTCTGCTTCCATTGAGAGAAAACCTAGTTCTTCCTTGCTCTAGTTTTCTCTGGATGGACATGCCTACGTAACTTCAATGCCAACTATCTGCAAAAATCTGCACACAAATGGAGTGGGGGAGACAGATCCCAGACAGATAAATCACCATAAAAATTAGCCAGCAGCTTCTAGACAACCAGACCTCTGAAACAGAGAACAATTTTCCCCCTCAACCCACTTCTCCCCACCCTCAGCACCCCTGCTTTGGCAGAGGTGGTATTTCTCCATCTGTTCCCAGCTTGGGCCCTACAGTGCAGTGCTAACCAGGTCAGTGGTCTTCTCACTTTCCATTCTGCAGGCATTTCCTTTGAGAGTGACTGAAACACATTCTCATAACCTGACCTCCATCCCAGCTCTCCATCCCCAATTCGGCTTCATGCTAAATGGGGTCTTTCCACCAAGGAACCACCAAGGTCTGTCAGACTAGCCATCGTTCCCCTCACACCCTCCGTGTGCACACAACACATAGTGTTGTGAAAACCACTGAGGACAGACTGGCATTTCTGGAGACAGGTACCTCTCAGGAAAGAGGTGGCATGTTGGAATTGACCAGGGTAATGAAATACAGTTTTAGATCTCTTCCTTCTAAGTACTGACACCAAAGGTAGCAAACTCTTGCCATACTATCCCTCAGGCCAGACTTGCCAATTTAGGTGTTGAAGTGACCTCATCTCAAGCCTATGCCATCCTTTTTAGCACCCAGACACCCATTTCTGATCCTTCTTCCTCCCCACCAAAAGCCCTGTAGAAAGGCTCAAGTGTCTCCTCGCTCCATTCCCTCAGCTGCCATTTGATGGAAGGACAACGTGGGACATGAGTGTTGGAGACCTGAGATGTGGCAGGTTGCCCCATGTTTTAACACGGGAGTCCCTGTGCACTCTGCCAGGTCTCACAGCAGGCTCCTCTTCCACTTGTTTCTCCTCAAGCAGCCTGGACTCACTCTGCACTGCCCCAGCCTCTCCTCTTCCTCCAGTCTGGGAGTGGAGAAGGCCCCCTGGAGAGGAAGGATAGGATGGCTCTTGCTCAATGAATAGGAGGAGTGAGGGAAGGGCCCTCATATCCTTTTTTTCTCCCTTTTGAAAATTGGTTTTGCCCCCCAAAGCCATTTAGGAAAAATCTGGACACAGCTTGCTGCAGCCATACCCGCGTGGCCAGTGGGGTGAGGAAGAGGAAGGCTTTCAGCATAGCTCTCCTCAAGGTCACCAGATACCGCTGCATTTCCCACCCTTCACCTCCACCCCAGCACAAAGAACCACTGCCGGGTCCAAGCACGCCCTCCTCCACCCCAACACTTCCACTGAGCATGCCCCCGTGCCTCTCACTCCCACTGTTGTACAGAGACCAAGAGCAGAACTCGTTTGTACATAATGAACCTTATTTTGTATTATTGCCGATCCCTTAAGATATTGTATTTTGGAGACTCTCAGATCCTATTTTCAGTATTGTATTTTATTAAGAATTAGTGCGGGCTTGGCATCTATGAACTTCTTTCTTGTAGCAGCTCACTTTCCACTTATACTCCAGCAGCTGCCTCTTCCTTCCTCTTTGATTGGTTTTTCTGGTTTTGGGGTTTTTTTGGTTTTGGGGGTTTTTTTTCCTTTTTTGTTGTTTTTTTTTCACTTGGTTGTTTTTTTCCAAGCCACCTTTTTTCCTCCTCCTATCACTTGCTCTGCATTTGCTTTGTGAAGCAAAATAAAAATAAAATAAAAAGTTGCAGCATCAATCCTGGGTTGACAGGTCCTTTCATTGAGACATGGTCATGCCAGCCCACATGCACAGCTCCTCACCTCCTGCTCCCTGTTCCATTCCCAGGCCACGCACAGAATTGCTTCAGTACTGGGATCTCATGCTCAGTGTTAGGGGCTAGAAGCAAACTTGCCTGTTTTATTTCCAGCAGCACTGTCATTTCTTCTGCAGTTCTGAACAAGTCAGAACTGTTTTGTCTCAATTCCTTTTCCCCCTCCAAAATACCACTATCATCCTCTTGGAAGGAGGAAGATCACGGAAGAAAGTCTGTGAGGTGCAATGAGCTCCTCGGGTACAGGGACTGTGAAGGGGTCTGTACAACAAAGAGATAGCACTGTGGCTCTGATCCCATCCTGTCTGAAAAAATACTTAAATCCTTCCATTAACTGTAAAAGCAGAGTAGCTGCGCTCAGACCGGCAATGACCTGGGTCCTGGCTGGCTGGCTGGCTGTACCTCTGACAATCCATTGGCATCTGTGAAAATGGGTAGGTTTTGTGTGAAACACAAGGCAACGGGGTCTAGAAAACAAATCTTCACTTTCTAGAAAGCTCCAAGTGGGTACATTAGAATTTGGCTATTGAAACAACTCTTTCTCGCAGTCAGGCCCTCCCATATCTGGAAGGCAGCCCAAGCAGTAGCCCCTTTAGGGGATGCTACGAAGTGGCTCTGTCTCTGACCTCTGGCTGGGATGGTACCTCAGGACTCTCCTTGCCACAGCAGAAGGATGTGAGGCTCAGGGCTTGCGAATCTTTCTGCAGATTACAGTTTCTTTGTGGAGAGGAGTAAAGTTTATGCCCTACTGTTGTGACAGGGCTGGCCATCGAAGAGTGGCTGCGAGAGAAAGCGGCTCTCTTTTCTCGGCTGGGGTCTGTACTGCTAAGAGGGCTTTGATGTGAGATCCATGGTGAGTTAGACTGACGTGGGTTTTGCAGACCCCTGTAGATCTCCCTTCCCCTGCACACCCACTGAGGCAAGGAAATGCCTGGCCTTGCCCTGCAGTTTGTCCTGGGCCAGAACTATTTTTGATGTTTTTCCCATGACACCTTGTCCAAAAGCAGCCTCCTATCCCTGCGTCAGTATGATAGACCCCCACTGTGGGGTGGGGCTGCTCTCTGCACTTACCAGATTCCATCCGAGAGAGGGGCTCCTGCTTTGCTCACCCCTGTGAAACTTCACACAGCTCTTTAGGAATTGCCTTCCAGGGATATTCTGGCATGCACCTTTCATGCACACTGGAATACAGGTGCAAGAGGGAAGTTCTTAAAAGGATGAGTTCTCAAGCCTTGGCACCTTATCGCTGACGCAGCCAGAGCAACCAGAACCCCCTTCCACCAGGAGAAAATTCCCCTTCATCTTGACAAATCCTCCTAATTCTGCAGTCTACTAGATAACTCTGAGCTGCTCAAAGCAGGCACATTAGAATCTTTTGATCCCCGCTATGCCTCTTCAAATGCAGCCAGCCAATCAAACCTACCAATTTGGCTACAGCAGCTAATTAGACCAGAACTGAGAGAATTAGCAAAGCGAGAGTCACCTTCTTTACAAGTCACCTTCAGCCTCATTCAGTTGCGCTTGGTCTGCTTCAAGTGCGTCCAGTCAAGCTTTGCCACGCCAAGATGGGCTTTTGCCCATTTAGGATCACATTTCTAGGAAGCCTCTGCACTCTCGACACTTACGAGCCCTGAGCAAAGGAACACTAACGGAACACAGACTTCACTTTTCAGAGACAAATTATTCCTGACTGTTCTCTGTTACCAGGCCAATTGAAAAAAAGAAAAAAAAAAAAAAAGAAAGAGAAAATAATTGGTTTTTGAGGCTCGCTGCTGCCAAGCAGGTCAATGGCAGTGCATAGCAGCAGCCTGGTTGGGTATGTTTTGTTCGTTACAGAAGGACATGTCCTGTTAGTGATCTCAGGAGAGCATCCCTGCTCTCCAAGCCCGGCATGGTCCTTCTTGCTGTTCCCATTTGGGAGTGTGCTAGCACTCACATGGATCCATCATGTGATCAGCAGGCTTTGGTCCTGCTGCCTGGCAAGGAGCCTGAGCTTTTAGACACCTGGGGAGAATGCGGTGGTTACATCTCCTGATACCCCACAGGTACCGAGGGCTTGTTAACAGCAATGGCATCTGTCTGGACACTGACCCAGCCTGGCTCAACAAATCTGTGTTAATTTTCTAACCTGGTGGCTGAGATGGGGCTTAGAGGAGCAGGGTGGAGATTCCTCTTCTTCTGCCCAGGGAAGGAGACTGTACATTCCCAGAGCTGTACTCACCAGAAATGCTGCTTCTTAGAAAGCTCATGCCCTGTCCGTACCTGCAAAAACAAGGATGGGGTCTGTATGATAATACTGATATGCCCTTGCACTGTTCCATGTGCCAACACAAAAGGAAACCCCTACCCAGGGCACAGGAGAGGTGCCCTCTTGCCTGTGCCTTAGGTAAGCAGGTGAGTGCCATGTAAGCAGGTGACCTGGCACAGCTGAAGGGTGCCTTGGGTGCCAGCAGGACAGGACTGACCTGTCACAAGTGCCCAGCCACATCATCCCCAGGCAGCATCTGCCTGCTCTTCCCAGGTCCTCAGGGATCTCCAAGTGAAGGGTGACCCCATTTATGACAGACATGTGAAACATCCTGCTGAGACAGGTGGACAGAGAAAGATGCAGAAGCCTCAGCAATCCTTTACATCCCCTCATGCAGGCGTATCCTGTGATGCCTCCTCCAGACACACAAAATCTGGCCTGCCCTGCCTGTGTGACAGCTGTACAGTTTGGCATGTGGGTAGGAAGGGGCAGCTCCTCCGTGCAGAGAAGATTTCTGTAATGCAGGATCAGCCCCCTTGGGAAGGCAGGAGGTACCCACTGTCCAGCCCCTCTCTCTGCCTGTGATCCCAGAGCTCTGCTGTGCCTGGCTCTTGGGATGTTTCCTGCAATAAGAGCCTCTGCTTCTCACCCTGAAGCTCCTTTCCTATGGTACCAACACATCCACCAGGGAGAAATGCTCTCCACTCCTTCCCACCTGGAAGTCTGAACCCTGCTCTCCCCCAGCTTTCAACTTGCATCCATCCCTGACTGGCCATCCCCTTCCTCAGCTTGGTGGCCTTTAACCATTAGGGACAAGACAGGTGTTTGCCAAAATCTCTTGAACACAGGAGTGGGCCTGCATCCCCTGTAGCTCCTCTGAACAGTCCAGCTCTGTCCTGCCCTGGCAGTCTGGCCAGCACAGGTGAAGGTGGCTCACATAAGTCCATGGCAACACAGTCACCCCCAGGCCAGAGACAGCCCCAGGGCAGGCAGGGAGGCATTGTCCCGTGGGTGGTGAGAAGAACCGAGGTGCCACAGGTCCCTCTGCACCAGCTGGGCACCTGCTGCTTCTCTCTTCCCACAGCCTGCTCCCAGCCTCTGCAGTGCTCGTGGGAGCAAGAGGATATGGAGCAGGGTCATGCATCTGTGCAGGGAGCACCGGCAAGCTCCTGGGCAGGTCTCTGTCCCAGCAAGAGAGGGTGAAGCTGCTTCCCCGGGGCCAGCTGTGCTCATCAGGGAGGGTTCAGCCAGCAGCACTCCAGCTTTAAGGGGGAACAAAAGCTCTGTGGGCGCTGCAGGGGCTGAGTCACACAGACAGGAGGGTGCAAGGCTCCCTGCCAGTCACGGATCTGTGGAGGAGTGGGCTCGGGGGCTGCCGTGCCCCTGGGAGGCACAAATCCCTCAGCAGGAACAGACAGGCAGAGATGTCATAGTTACATTTAGGACCAGACAAAGGTTGGGTAACTTGAACTGAAGGTGCCAATGGGCTGTGGTTCCCAGGGAAAGCCACAGCCCTTCTCCATCCTCTGCTGCTTCCAAGATTGGGGGCAGGAATGGCATGGGAATGTGCTGTGCCACAGCACCATGCAGCGGAGATGCCACAGGGCCACATGGAGGTGATGGGTAGCGCTGGCAAGACAAATGAGCTGCTCCTGACAACTCCCAAGGTAATACAACAGTCAGAGCATGTTGAGGACAGGTTCCAGCTCCAGTCGTGACAGACCTTCATGAGATGACACCAGGATTAGGGGTGATGGCAATGTGTTCTTGGTGTAGTACATGTCTGTTGGGCCCTGTTATGATGCAGGGGCTAGCTCTTATAGACCTGAAGTTCAAATTTTCCAGTGCCTAGCAGGTAAAGCCTCAGCATGTGAATCTGGGACAGAACAAATCAGGCACATATGGCAGCTCTGTGGGGATTTCTCACCCCAGCTGCCATCCACAGCACTGGAGCGGGTAAGGCTGAAGCAGGCCATAGCTGGGACTGGGGTCACAAAGTCCAGTCCCAGTCCAGGACAAACAGACAATGCAACTCTCCTGATGGATGTGGGCAGAGAACAGGAGGGCCCTTCTACCTCTGGGTGCCAAGATTGGAGGAAAAAATGTCTTGAATTAGGAAAAATCAGGGATAATGTGGCCTCCTAAGTGGCAAGAAGCTGAGCCAGCAGCTACAGCCATAACTCTGCTTGGCTGAGTACCACTGCCCAGAGCCAGGGACCCTGTCCCCGGAAAGATCTCATCCATGTTGGATAATTGGACACAATAACAGGTACTTTGCTCTGCTAAGGCTGCTGTTATGCAGTTTTTCAGGCTGCCTGACTTCACCTGATGGCAGGTCCGGCTAAGACAAGTGGCTGAGACCCAGCTCCCTGAGAAGCCCTTGCAGGCAGGCAGATGCCAGCTGGACTGCGAGCAGAGTGGGGTGGCTGAGTGGTCACCCTCCTCTGCCTCCCCAGACTCTGAAGGGTTAAGTGCCAGTTTTGAGTGTCTCTAAGGTGACACCAGGCTGCCTGCTCCGTGCAGCTCCCCGCAGCCCCCTCCCCACGCACACAGCACACACTGACGCTCACTTTCTGCTTTGTCTTTTGCGAGCTACTGCAGTGCACAGGCACCTTCCTCGCTGCCTACCCCTGTCTGCTGCTCCTGTTCGGCTGCTGCTGCTGGGGACGCTGAGGGACGTGCCTGGCAAGGGACCCTCACAGAAGGCAACCCAATCTCTCTTTCGCTTGCTGCAAGCATCGTCATCCCTGAACCGTGCTCTCTCCTAAGACCCTCTCTCCAGTGAGCGCTGTGTTTCCCACTCCCTCCCCACTGCTTTCAGTGCCGGCACCTCCAAGGAGCAGCACCAGCGTCTCCGTGTTTCTTTCAGATATTCCTCTGCTTTGGAGAGGCAGGGCAGCAGAGACAGCGAGAGTCTGAACTGCTGTGCCTGAGCTGCCCAAGCTACTATCAAGAGGCTGATAAATACCACTGCAAAAAGTTGGACGCTGCTTTTTCTCGTGCTTGTGCTTCCTCAGGGAGTTAAGCCTCGCTGGGATTGTCCCACAGCCCTGGAGAGGCAAGGCAGAGCAGAACCGTGGGACTCTGTGGGGCAAGACCAGGCTGCCAAAGAAGTTCTGTAGGACTCCTTGCCTAGAGAAACACCTCACTTCAGCATGGCTGAAGGTCCCAGGAGCTGGAGAGACTTCTCCCCTGCCAGGAATGATGGTGAGGTGGCCAGGGGGGCCACAGCAAGCCTCCAAGGAGCCGCAGATGTAGAGAGCACTGGGCGAGCACAGTGCTTGGGCCTCCGCAGCATGGATCCAGCTTGGGAGGAGATGAGAGGGGCGGTGGCTGTGGCAGAGGTGGAGGAGCAGTTCGTGCACTTGGCCATCAGAAAGCAAGTCTCTTACAGGTAAGAACACCTGGGTCCCCAAGTGTCAAGGCTGGGCTGGGGCAGAGGAGTGCCCTGTCCCTGGGGCATATCCCTCCTATGGGGTCAGGGTTGGCTCTTCCCACTGACCACCAGCATCTTCCCACTAGAAACCATCTCAGCACAAAGACAAGGAAACCAGTTAGTCCCTTCTCTTTCCACCCGTGCAACAACCCCCTCTGCAGTGGCAGTCCCATTGTCACTTTTGCGGGTCCCTTTTTTTCCTTCTACCCAACTCCCTCTTCCCGTCCTGAGGCTGTGATGCCTCCCAGGAGCAGTCTGTGCCCAAGAGCCTTCTGTGAGCTCTGTCATGGGGCCATGGGCTGGAATTTTTCCTCTTTTTCTGCAGCACCAGCTTTTTGTTGTTCAGTGCATTGAATACAAGGGACTTCTCCTACCACCCGTTCTCCTTTTCTTCCTCTTCCCCAAGGCAAATGTTCCCTTACTTGATTCCCAGATCCAGAAACCTTGATCCCACCTAGGGAAACTGAGCACTGACACAAAGATGAAGGGCCTGAGATTAGGGCTTAGGCTACAAATGTGCTGTTTGGGGGCACCTTGCAGCAAGAGAAGATCTGTCCTGACTTTTGGTTTGACTCTTCTGCCAGGACTGCTCTGCTTACCCACCTCTGCTATAGCCAAGCAAAGCTGGTGGAGGCAAAGAGTGGTTTTCATAGTTCTCAGAGAGCTTACAGCTTGTGGGAGCCACTGCCTGGTGACACTCAGGTGAGCTCCTATTCCCAATTCCAGCCATAACGTCATAAATCCTGCTTGATCAGCATCTCCAGGACCTCAGCTCTACTCTTTCTGTCACAGGGAGAGAGGTCCAGTGTCCCATCCTCCCCTTTTTTTCACTAGAAGGGCATTTGAGCCCTTCTACTATTTACTACCCCCAATCTTAGCAGAATGGCTTTCAGGTGTGACTGAGGAGAAACCCTTTGATCCTGTACCTGCTCAGAGTAAACGTGAGCACTTGCAGGACTGACTCTGGGTTGCTGTGAGGGTCTGGGACTGAGCAGTGGGGAGAAGGCAGGAACTGCTTCTTTACGGTTCTCCTGAGCTGGCTTGGCCCAGGGATGTCTCTGCGTCCTTCTGAGCTCCATGTCACCATGTCATGCCATGCTTAACAAATGCCACATGGTTTACAAGCAGGTGGAAAACTGTCATGGAGGAACTTGGTGCCATGCTCACTGTCATGGTGGACAGAGGTTGGATGGGCTCTCCTGCCTCTAGTCTGGGACTTGGGGACCCTGGGGTGCAGAGTTCCTCTGGGGAGGCAGATTTTGGGCAGGAGCTGCCAGTCACCCCCATCCCCACTCCCATGTGTACAGCAGCCCTTCTTCCCCTTTGCAAGGGCTGTCGTGCAAGCTTGAGGAAATTGCTCTCTAATACTGCAGTAATGGGAACTAATAGAAAATTGTATTAGTGCCTGCAGAGCAGAAGGGGCCCCTGAGCTGACTCATCTCCAGCACTTGTTATTCCTGCTGTGGGTGATGAGCAGGAGCTGGGGTGGCAGAGACCTCCCTGAGCTGCCCTCCCTCCACGAGCCTTGCCACGAGCTGGAGCAACATGCAGCTCTCCTAGTCCTCATTCTGTACCCAGAGCTGCTCTCTGAGGCTCTGCCCTGATGCCACTGAGGATGAGGAATTACCTTGCCAAGCAAAGGGGGCAGAACAGGCTTTTCTTAGCTGTCTTCCTCCAGACGCGCATAGTTTTGCGAATGGATTAGCCAGCTGCAATTTTCCAGCCTCCTCTGGGGAGGAAGGGACCATATTGCAACCTAATTTGATCAGCCTGAATTTGCTCCAGAATTGTCTAAGGTTGCTGGGGATTGTTTACATCCTACCCATCCCACCCCAGCCGCCCAAAGCAGGTGGCTCTGTTGACATGTTCCAGCCTGTGCTGCCCTTACACAAAGCACCTCTGTTCTACTCCACCCTCACTAGGGATGTCTTTGCAAGAGACTTTGCTCCATTCAATGCAGGCTCCATTCAATGCAGAGAGGATTCTAGAGGGTTGAAGCGAATGCTGCAGCTATCTGCAGGCCATCAGCAAAGGAGGAGATGGTGCTTGGGGATGAGCTGCTTCCTCCACCCTATGTTTTGGGCAGCCAAGCAAAGGGAAGGAGAAATGGGAGAGGAAGAGTCTGGGGGGGGAAGATCTGCTTGTGCTATCCTGTGAAACCCATGGAGGTTTGAGTCTGGCCAACTTTCCATCAGGTGCCCCTCCTGCAGCACGAGAAGCGCTGGGGGGCTGACAGAAATCCCTTTGCTGTGCTGTCTGGATCTGGAGACACTTACTGAACTCTGGTACAGAGTTTGGAGGAGCTCCTCTGTGGGCCGCGGGCATTACAGGTGTCCTCAATGTCAAGAGAAGGTTGGAGGCCCCAGTCCTCTTGCTGCCAACCTGCCTGCTCCTGCTGGGACCCATTAGTCATCACAAGGGGCAGGCGGCATAAGCTGCTATATAAAGGTTTTGAAATGAGCAGAAATGATATTAATCCCATGGAAATAAAGTTCCTTCCATAAATAGCTGCTACGGTGTATGGAGGCGCCTTGGGCGGGTGGAAGAGAGCTCAGCACTCAGGTTATATTTAGGGCTCTGAGTAGCAGTTTCGTGCCAAACTTATTAATGATGCTGGCTTGTGCACCAGATTTGCACATTCTGGGACAATTTTCCCAGTAGGAAGGTGCCTCTGCAATACCAGAAGGACCCAATGCCCTCTGTCACTGCAGCAAACCCAGAGCAAGCCCTGGGGCTTTGTGCCTCATGCCCTGGGGAGTCACTTCTGCCAAGGGGAGCCCAAAGTCAGCTCCTCCTTCCCTTGAGTGTCTCCACCAAGGTTTTGTGGTGGGGCACGATCATCTATCTCTAGCTTGAGAGTGAGGCAGCTCTGGTGGCAAAAAGGCAAGTTAGAGGCTGGAAGAACTTTGCTGTAGGGAAAACTGTGGGACATGGGTCCAGGGAGGCCAGAGACAGGTGCTGGTGGGCCACAGCAGCACCCTCCAACCTCTCCTGAGCATTTCTGAGCTCGCTCTCAATTTCCTCACTTTCTCAGCTGCTTTCAGGGTGATGCTTGCCGCAGTATCCTTTATCACTGCCACTGCTCCCAGCAACCCAGGCCAGAGGGGTGTTTACCCAGAAAGGAAACCACAAGCACACAAAAGCTCCTGCATGGACTCCCCGCAAGCTACGCTGCATGTCCCCTGCCCCATAGACGTGCAGGGTGTCAGACAAGTGCCCTTCTGCTCTCAGCCACCTCCAGAGCTAGAACCTGGACCAGCCCACGCCACACAGGGCTCCTCGTGGCGTGGGCTGGGCATCTCCGGGAGCAGGAAGAGGGGGTCCTGTGTCCCTCTGTGCCCCCCCGCCTAGTGTTAGCCCCTGCAGAGCAAAGATGTGTATCAACTTGCCAGCTCCTGTCCCTACTAGGGAGATATGGGGCACCTTGCCTGCTCGTCACAGTCCCCAGGCTGGCAGATAGGACACAGCTAATGCATCTCACAGGCCGTTCTGTGCCAGGGAGCTAAATATAACCTGGAGAGCGGAGCAGAGGGGGCTACTTTGTAGTGTAAATACCAAGAGATCTTGGTCAGAGAGCACAGGGGAGAGCTGGCAGGGGCTACTGGAGAGAAGGAGGTAGGAGCACTGCGGGGCCCAGGGGAAGCTGGTTGCAACTGTCTGCTCTCTTCTCTTGCTTCTGCCTTCAGGTCTGCCTGGACTCTGGGAATTTCTGAAGCCCCAGAACAGCCTGGGCAGGGCAGGGGCTGGGGAGGAAGGAAAGGAGAGCCCATCTCCTTCTGCAGGGAGAGGATCTCCTTTCTCTAAGTCCTGCCTGCTAGCCTTTTAATTGTGTTAGCCTGGCTCTGCAGAGCAGCATAATCAAATTCCCATTCATTTCCAGCAAGCCGAGCCTGCTCTGCTCTGACAGAGACATCTGTCTCTACATCCCTATGTGCAGTCGGGGAAAGGAGATGGTGGGCATAGTCGGAGGGAAGTGCTATTAAGATCAGACACACTCCCTGATTTAAGCTGACCCAAGACCCTGCTGCTGTCAGAGGGGATGCTTCTGTCCTCTCTCCTGCTGTGGTTTTTCCACATCAGGCAAGCCAGGTTAGCTCCCCGAGGCAGAAGACAACACCAAGTTAGCCTCCCCTGCTTGTCCCCACAGACACACCTGCAGCTTTCCATGCAGTGGGGGTGTGCAGAGGGGCTGTGGGGTGGGACTTTCCAAGAGCAGGCCAGCCAGGAGGTTACATTAGGGGCAATGCCAGACTGCATCCAAACACTCCTGCATGGGGAGAGCTGGGATACCTGAACCAAGGGACATTCCTTCCCTTGGCCACCCCTTGATCTCAGTTCACAATAAATCCCACAGGCAGGTATCCTTCTGAGTTTGGGTGAAGCAAGCAGCTTAATCTTTTCTGTACTGGGGGCTGCATGACTATCACAGAGACAAGGGTGCTGGTTCACAAAATCACCCAGCACAGTGACCCCCATCCCAAGAACAGCCAGAACTGGGCTTTCTAGGGGATCCTCCACAGTTTTGCACCAAGCCCAAGGGACATAACTGTGGAAGAACACACAGACACAGCACAGAGAGGATACTGCAAGTGCCAGGGCAGGGCATGTTACTTCACTGACAGCCTCACCAAGCCCCAGTGCTCCTGGGCAAGAGGACTAGACATCAATGCCACGAGACAGAGCACAGAACATAAGGGGGAAAAGTCTGCAGGCATGGAGCAAATGCACCTAACTCATCAGAGCATGCAAAACAGTGGGGATGACAAACCCTTTCTGTGATAACAACACTTCTACCCTCCCTGATTTCTGAGCTGGAGTTAGGCATCCAGGACCTGCCTTTTCCTCTCTCTGCACACCAATTAGTACAGATTGTGTTCAATTTCAGAGCTTGCCTCGTGAGATCAAGGTCTGCCAATGTTTCTTTTTTTTTCTTTTGATGATGGAGGTTAAAGCAAGACCATGTGCCCCTTTAGAAATGTCATCTGTGCAGGCTGCCAGGACTAGCTTTGCTTGCACACTTTTCTCTGGCCCACCGAAGCTGTCCACAGATTCCCTTGATGATCTGAAGCTCTCCTGGAGCCAGAGTAGACCAAGCAGCATCTGGTTGTAAAGAGCTGGAGTTTTTGGAGGTGAGAACAGGCCAGGCCTGCAGGCTCATGCTGTGTCCCCTCAGAATGGGGGATGGATGATGAATGATGAATGTCAGGCTGTCTCTGCCCTCTCTGAAGGCCGGCTGGGAGCCTCCTGGATGGTTCTACTTTCCACAGTGCCCACCTCTAGTTTACCCAGGTGTTTTTTCAACAAACTCATGTGCAAAGTGAGCAGATGCTCGTGGCTGGAGGGAGTTTTCAGATCTGCCACACAGAGAGGATGCATACTCCCAGGGGTTGTGAGTGCTGTGGTGCTGTGCAGGGTTGTGCATGGCACAGGGGGGGTGGCCGGAGGACTTGCCACTGCCATAGCCCAGTTTGCATGGTGGTGCTGGGGCAGCTTTGGGAGAGCGGGCTGTCTCAAGTCTCGGGGCATGCAAAGAGCCACCCAGCAAGGGAGGTGCGGCTCTTCGGCGCACAGCCTGGCGTGCCAGGGCGTGCTCCCGCTTGCTGAGGGTGCACGCAAGGCTTCACTGGAGAGGACCCAGCAGAGGAGGTGGCCGGCGCCGTGGGAAGAGTGCAGCGCAGTCGGCTGCAATGACAGCCGCCCTCACACTTCCAGGAAGTGCAGAGAGAGGAACCAGGTGGAGGGTGCAAACAAAGCCGAGGCCCCAGGCGGGCGGCCGGGCGGCAGAGCACTGCCAGGGACCTGCCCTCGGGATGACTCCGGAAAGCAGCTGCCGGGGGAGGAAGAGCGAGAGTGAACCCCGAGCTGGCTAAGTGCATCAGCTCGTGGTGCGGCAGATGTGGCGGCATCGCTCCTGGGACGTTCCCCAGAGCCCTCCGGGGGACGCAGATACAAGGTACCCACCGAGCTGGGCTCTACCGCCTTCCTCTTACTCTTGGGGGACTGAGGTGCTGTGGCTGGTGCTGACAGCCTGTGCTTCGGGGGTTGGGGGGAAAGGCTTCCCGTGCTTGCCCCATGCCTCGCCAGCAATCCCCTCCTCCTCTCCTGGTGCCAGCGCTGGGCTTGCGCAGCACAACCTCCCAGCCGAGATGTCAGAGAGTTGTGCGGGTGCTTTTGACGCCCAGTCTGTGAGCACATGGGGCCAGTGGGACTTTGCCTGGGCCGTCAGGCTCCTGGGGAGCTGGAAAGTGTGTCCCCATCCCCACCAGCCCTCCTGGGAACGGCTGGGGCTCAAAGTTGCCAGCGGGACCTGCCCCGGGGTGTTAAGGGTCAGCAGAACCACCGTGGGGCAGGCAGACAGGGCCCTGCTCAGGCAGCTCCTGCAGCCCGGGCTTTCAGTCTCGCTCCACACCCCTGGGAAGCGCTGAAGCTGCCATTGCGGCCGGCACATTTTCCACGCAAAGGAGGGCTGGGAGAGCCACTCCTTGCCTAGCCTTGGCAGCCATGCTGAGCAAGGCCAGCCCCTGCCCCTGCCCACCGACCCGGCGGCCGGATGGCCAAGGTGCCCCTGGGCTCAGGGAGAAGCAGCACAGGCGCTCGCCGGGCTAAGTAACAGCAAGGCCGGCGGTGGCTCCCGGTCCCCGGAGAGGGCGGTGGCGGGGCTGTTGGCTCCGTCCCCCCGTCCGGTGGTGAACAATAGGAGGCGGAGACGGAGGGAGGCTCTGCTTCTGCCGCCAAGCCTTTTCCCGAGCGCGGGGCGGCGGCGGGGCCGACACGCGGTTTCCTGAGCTGGCGGCGCCGGGCGCGGAGCCACGGGGACGGGCCTCGCCGCCAGCCCCGCTCCCAGCAGGCGGCGCTGACGGCGCGACGGCCGCTGCGCGGCGGCACTTCCTGCCCGGCCGCCC
>VZRE01006767.1:50777-100708 GCA_013396775.1 Cephalopterus ornatus
CGCCTACCCCGCGCCCCGGCACCTGGCGGCGGAGCGGGGCCGGAGGGGGCCAAGCTCCCGGGCAAGGGCTGGCTGCGGGCGGCTGGAGCATCCGGAACGGAGGCGGCGGAGCACCGGCTGCCGGCGAACCTCCCGCCGCCGGACTGCCGTGAGCAGCTGCCGCACCAGGCCCGGCCGAGCGCGCACGGGGGATGCGGCGCACGGTGTGAGGATGGAGCGGGACGAGGTTGCGTTTTCCTCCTTTCGAGCTCTTGGCACGAGCAATGAGAAGTTGGGGAGCATCGCCCTCGCTTCACCTGCTGTCCTCCCCATGGAGTCGGAGCCTCATCTCCGGGTGATTCGCTTCCCATCACCCAGACCTCCTCGTCTCCATCCCCGCGCGTCCGTCCCGTGTTTCGCCTGACTGGCAGTCCTGCCGCGCCGGGCGACGGCCGTGCTGGTCCCATACTGCCGGCTGGGATCCTGGCTTCGCATGCTTCCTTCCCAGAGCCAGCTGGGCCCCTTGCGCCTCCCTCAGCCTCACTGTTGGCCTCGTGAGATTTGGGGGATTCTTGGACTGTGTAAGCAAAGGGGTGCCCCTGCCAAATCTCTGAAAACACTGAATAACTGAAGTCTGAAGGGACCTCTGGAGATTGCCTGGTCTACCCTGCTGCTTTGAAGTGGGGTCAGATTTGATCAGGCTGCTGATCTTGAGTTTTGAATGTTGCTAGCGTGGAGAGAGCACAGCTTCTGTGGACACATGCTGCCACGGTTCAGCTCTTTGGGAATTTTTTTTCTCTGGTAGCTATTCAGTTTCCCTTGTTACAGCCTGTGTCTCTTCTCTCTCAGGTTGTCACTGTGCACCTGTGGGCAGCATCTGGCTCAGTCTTCTCTGTACCTTTCCACCAGGTTGCTGAAGATGGTATTGATATTCCCCCTTGAACTTCTCTTCTGCAGGCCAAACCACCTCCATTATTTCATCTTCTCCTTGTATCTGATAACTCCTGCCCTGAGCCATCTTGGTGGCCCTGTGACAAACTTGCGGGAACAGCTGAAGCAGCATGCAGTGCACCTGGGTATTGTCACAGATGCTGAATGGAGGGGAAAGGCCCCAATTTCAACCTCCACAGGCAAGCTGGAACTAGGAGTGGATGGCTTGCAAGGTCACTCCACCACAGAGCAGTGTTCTCATATGAACTGGTTTCAGAGTTCTTGGCAGTGGCTTCCTTGAGCTCCTGGCAGTCTCTGGCCTGTCCCCAGTACTGCATGGCATCTCTTTCTGACTCCCAGGGGTTCAGGCTGCCATTACCACAATGCATATCAGAGCTGAGAGGAAGTTCTCCACATGTGGACAACGTTTGGCAGCGTGGACACATGGGGGAGAAGCAAAGTGGGACAGGCAGGAGCTGCGGAGCTGGAGGAAGCAGCACACCCTCCAGGATGGCTGGAAATGCCCACTCGGTTGTTTGGTGCATGGATACTTCTCTTGCTCTTCTGCTGCTGATGGAGGGACCCAGTTCCTTCTTGCTCAGGGTGACGAATGCAGCACACAGAGCTGCAGGGTAGTGAGGAGAGATTCTCATGGACCTCTGAGATTGAAGGGGCTCCCACGCATGCCTGTATGAGGTAGACTTGATGGGAAGTCATGCAGGATAATTGGCTGCACGCCACTGAATTCATGCCCACCTGAGCATTGGAGCAGAGGATGGCTTGAAGTTTCTTCACCTCTTCTGAGGGAATTACTGGGGAAGGTTGTGCTGCACTTTCTTTTGTCAAGAAGTACAACCAGCCGCTAACCCCCAAATGTTTTCCAACAGCCATCAGTGAGGAATTTTGCACCCCTTTCTATTCTGAGCTTTACCTAGAGTATACGTAGCTGGGTCTAGAGGAAGCTTTGGCAATGGGCAGGAGCTTGATCCCTGGCAGCAGTGGGTCTCTGCAGAGCTCTGGCTTCAAGGAGAGAAGTCTCCTGAGGTGGGCATGCACTACTAGGCTCTGCCTGCAGCAACACTGGGAGGCATGGCCAGGGGAGGCAGAGATCCACAAAATGGCAAGAGAGCCTGTCTCATCTCCAGGGCAGATGAGCCCTGAGGGGATTTGAAGCAACAGAGGAGTGAGCCCCCGAGCTCTGGCCTCTGGCGGTACATTACTCCCATGTTTTGCAAGCAGGCTTATTTCTGTACCTTGTAATTGCCTTACAGGAGGGTGGAGTAATTGGCTCTAGAGCCGACAGAGACAAGTGCACAATACATGCATCTGGGCCATGGATGGGTAATTCTTTTAATTGGGCTGATAAAGAGATTGGGGCTGATCAGATAATAGGTGGTTAGGATTAAATTGCCTTTCTAGGTGCCCCATTTCTTGAGCTGTGAGTGAACAGCACAGTTTACCCTTTCCAGGGGGGAAGTGGGGAAGGAGCGTGAGTGTTGGGAACAAAGTCTGTTTATTGCTCTCCCCCATCCCAGAGAGGTGGGATGCTGAAATGGGTCTTTCCGGTGGCTTCAGTGTCTGTAACACATTCCCCTTCAAGGGAGGTATGTGTAGTGGCTGGGTCTGGCGTGACAGCATAAGCAGAGAGTGTAGCCACCAGTGAGGCAGATAGATGGTTGTCCAGCAGAAAGCATGGGACAGAGATTTTGGCTGTGGCCCTTTGGCAGGCTTGGTGCTGGAGCCTGCACATGAGCCTGGGGGTGCCTGCCATTGCCCCAGGGAAGGTCTGTGGGTGGCACAGCCTGTGGGTAAACGGCACTCAAGAAGCTGAGCCGAGCACCCGCCTACATGTTTCTGGGGCGTTGCTTGTCACTGTCTTTCTCGCAGCTTGACGCTTGCGCCTGTGTGAAAGCTGGGGATGATGCGCCACTGGAACAGCAGTGTAGCCTTCCTCCATCCCTGCCGTGTGGGGGTACCCTCAAACTTGCTGGACTATGGGTCTGCTTTCCCCTGTGCAGCTGCAGTAGAGGGACTGTGCAGTGGGGTAAGCACCAGGCGCCCTGGGGGAAGACCAGGCATGGTGAGGAGTCTGAAGTTTGTGCTCTGCATGCTGGCAGGCTGAGAGCAGTGCTTCCCTGCAGTGCTTCAGGATAGGCTTTTTCACAACTTACCTTGCTGCCAGCTAGCTGTTGAGCAATCATCTTCCTACTCCTCCTCCATGCATGCAGATTTTGTCTCTAGCTCTGAAACCCTCCAGGCTCTGCTCTCTGTCCTGTTCACAGGTGATGGGTAGCATTTAGTTGGGCCCAGGCCAGTGTCACCTGTGGGAATCCCCAGCTGTCTCTTGCAGTGACACTTGTTTGCAGGGCAGATGGGGTGTGCTGGGAGAGTTGTTTCCGCTGCCGTATTTGCTCTGTGATCTCTGCTCAGGGCAGAGATCCTCCTGTGGGGCAACTCGGGGACTTTTTATCTCACTGGGGGGAAAAAAGTAAAGCACTAGGCACCCTGAGCAGCTGTGCCTGTTGGCAGCCAATGCAGCTTCCCAGCGGAGTCAGGCTGGGGTAGCTGCCATCTCATGTGGGGCTGTGGAATAGGGCAGGAAAGAGTCAGAGCGTGGTGGGTCTGGCTGCTTCCAGAGGCTCAGATCTTCCCTACTGTGGTCCCTGCCTGCCATCTGCCTTGTCTTGCCAGTTTCTGGCACCCCCTGGCAGCTCTGCTGCCTCCCAAGATCAGAGCAGGGGCTGCCACAGTGACATGTGCCTGCGCTGGAGAAGATGTCAGGACCTTTAATCATAGAATCACAGAATGGTTTAGGTTGGAAGGGACTTTTAAGATCATCCAGTTCCAACCCCCCCGCCATGAGCAGGGACACCTTCCAGTAATCTTCTTACAAGCTGGACCATCCTTTCCAGGAAACCCTGTAATCTCCTCAAGGGGCGGAGAGGAGGGAGGATGACGGACCTCTTTCCTACTTTGAGCAAAAACAATGGCAAGAGAGTCAGGCACTAGGAAGCAGGCACAGGTCTGTGCAAGGAGACAGTGTTGAGAGAGGAGAGGCAAAGCTATGAGTGGTGCAAGAAGGGGGAGTCTGGGAGCTGTTTGCTTGTGTGGGTCCCCCTGGAGACTAAGGAGATGCTTGTAAGGGGAGGCCAGCCCACTGCTATGGGGGCGATGCTATCATGAAAGGCAACCTGAGCTCTGGCAGGTGGTGGGAGATGCAGTTGTGGATTTCTTTCACTCGTCATTGTGCCGTGCCTGGGGAGCAGACAGTCTCCTCAGAGACTTGACAAAGCCTTTAAATTGAACTTGCAGCTCTGCTCTCGGTGGAGCTCAGGTGAGTTCGTGAGCTGAAGCTCCTGAGTTATCTCTCAGCCACTCATTTGCTTGCTTGCTTGTTCTTTAAACCGGTGCTGACTTTGAGATGCTGAGCTCAAGAGCAGAGCTAGGGCTGCAGGCTGAGGATCCTTGACCCTTGGGCCCATAAACAGTCCTTTTTGGAAGAGATGGGGGCTGGCAGGAGGTGAATGGCTTCTGCTGGAGACACTTAGAGGTAGGGACTCTGGTGCAGGTCTGACCTGGGGTCATGGAGAAGATGTGGAAAGAGGGGAAACCTGTCCTGCTGGTTCTTGAGCTGGCATCATGCTCCAGAGGAACAAGTGGCTCTGTCTTTGCGATCCTGAATTTGAGAGCTTTCCCTGGACCAGCTCTCCAGTATTACAAAAGTAATAGCTTGTGTTTCTGGTGGAACTTGCAGACCAAGCAGCAGCTGCAGTCTCTCTTGAGAGCTGGGAGGCTTTCTTTTCCTCCCCATCAGGACACCAAGTGGAGGGTGAAGCTCTGCCAAGGCAAGCAAGGAGGCTCCACTGGTCAGGCCAGTGCCCAGCAGGGATGGAGTCCTCCTGTCCACACTGGATGTAAGTGTTAGACCTAGTACTGTTCTCCTGCTGCCTTCGGTTTAGGGGTTGATGCCTGAGGGTGTTAGTTTTGTATTTAACTGTGAGGTCTTCCCCCAGAAGAAACTCTTTGTTATTGTGCCAGGATGAAGAACTGAGAGGATCTCTTCCCAGTCCTTGCTGTTGCAGACAGTAAGAGCTAATGGGCCTCCTGTCTTAGCCCTGCCTGCCGGGCAGGTTGTGCTGTCTGGGTTAGACTGCCAGTTCCAGTCTCTACCTGTGACCATTGCTCCCACACCTGGAAACAGCCTGCCTGAGCTTTGCCCATCTCATGGCTGTCAGCCCTTCCCAGTGATTCAGGGCCTGGGGAAATGAGCCAAGCATGCCCATCTTGGAGAAGCCCTGCCCAGCTGTGAGAGCTGGGGACCTGTCTTTGAGGAGATTGGGGGTTGCTGCCCAAGATGTGGGTGCAAGGTCGTAGGTATGTGACACTGGTGTGGGAAGCCCTGCTCTGGGAGGGCTGCCCTAGCAGTCCTGCAGGATGCCAGCTCGTGGGAAGCTGCAGTCCCAGCCCCACAGGGGGGCACCCAGCCACAGAGGCATGAAAATCCCACCCAGCACCAACAGGCAAGAGCTTGGTGTTCACACCTTCTATCACTCTGCTCACACTATCTCCCTTTCCCTGTTTGCCAGCTGCGTCTTGGCTCTTTGTGGGGCTGGAACAGCCATGGCTCCGAGACATGCTATGGCTTTGTGGAGAGTCACATGTCCCCACTGGCTGGCTGGTCCAGGAAGTTAGGGCAACTAACACAGAGCCTTCTTGCAGAAGGTTTTCCTCTCATTTTGATGCAGCTTGTCTTCCACAGGAAACATGGGTGCCAGAACAGCCCGTCCCTCGCTTGCCGTTGGCAGCCCAGGTGTGGATCTGGAGCTAGAGAGCAGGGGAGCTCCTAGCTGCCTGCTCCCCCCTGGCTGTGGAGGGTCCCACCTCCACTCTAGGGCAGGACTTAACAACAGGACAAGGATAGAGAGTCACAGGGCAGAAGTACCTAAGACAGCTCAGAGTAGTCTCCTCCTGAGCTCCTAGCCTCCAGGCATGGCCTGTAGCCATCCCAGAGAGGAAGCAGGGGACCATGCAGCTGGCCACATGCTGGCCCCTCCATTTGAAAGTTCCCACTCGGTCAGATTATTTGTATCTCGTCCTGCCTTGACACCCTGGCCCTGGCCAGGAGCCTCTCAGATCCAGTGCTAAGCCTCTTACCGCCCAAGCCTGAGGTCACCATGGAAGGGAACATGGCGTGGGGCACTCTGGCAGCAGGCGCATGGCAGCTACTGCTGCTGAAATGTGGCAGAGGGTGAGGGGGAGGAGTGTTTTCTGCAGGGATTTTGCACCCATGTGAGGCTGGCAGATGGCAGGATTAAGAAGCTACGGGGCTCCTGTCCCGTGAGAGCTACCAGGGTGCATGGAAGGAGGTACCCCACTCCCCATTGTGGCTCCCGGCAGGGTTACAGCTTGGTGTAGGGCCAGGAGATGCTCCAGCAGAGGCTGCTGGTGAGGATCCCCCACCTGGGCTTGAGCAATGTTACCCACCCACAGGTTTTCTTGTTGCTTGAACAAGCTAGGAAGCAGATGTGGTGGGGACGGGTATCAGAGGCTCTCAAAAAATGCTTTCCATCTGCGCTGGGTCACTAAGAGGAGCTTTGCTCCCCAGCCCCTGGCTGGTGGTGGGTCAGGGCTCCTAGGGCTTTGTGCTTGTGCCTAGCCAGGAGGTTGAGGGCAGGTGAGCTGCTCTGCCCTGCCCAAACAATGCTTCTCTGTGCAAGGCTTGGAGAGTGCCTTCGTGATTTATTTGAAATTCAAACCCATGCCTGGACCCAGTGGTTGAGGTGAATGAAAGCTGCCAGGAGCCAGGCCAGCAAAAGGGATGAGGAAGGGAAGGAGGGCTTCCTCTCTATGCCAACCTAGCCCTGGTCCCTGAGTCATGTGCCCTCTTGCAGCTGGCTGGGTTGGGCTAGAGGTTACTCCCAGAGGAACTCTGAACTGGCTCAGTATCCCAGAAGCAGGAGTGTAATGCTTGATGCTTGCTGACTGGCTCGTAAAGGAGAAATGGCCTTGCTGACTCCAGCTCCATGGGCATGTTGCCTGCATTGACCTCTGTGGCTGACAGCAGGGATGGTGGCACAAGTGCCATTGGAGCCCCTGGGATCTGCAAATGCCAAGGCAAGGGGAGAGCATGTGCGGTGGAAGGATGGCACTGGGCAGCGAAACTGTGGAGGGGGAGGATAGTGCTGTGTGCCAGGTAGCCAGGCATGTTCCTGGGGAGTGCTTGCTGACCAGTCTCTTTGTGTCCCTAGACTCCACCTGCCCCACAAAGGTGTCTTCCCTTGTCTCCAGGGCAGCCAGCCCGCAGGATGGGGATCCAGGAGGATAAAGCACTGGCCGGCAGTATATAAGTATGTGATATTTTTATTAGCTTGCACAGGCTGTGCAGTCCCAGCAGCTGCTGCAGTGTTTCTTCTCAAGAGCTCTCCTCGCTGCCACCCCCATCTCACCCTGCCTCACCCTCTTGTGTCTCTACTAACCAAGGCCACTGAAAGCCAGGCTGCCTGCCTGCTGCCTGTGTCACTAACCATGTTCTAGAGGGCAGCTCGAGGCTGGACTTTCATCGATTAACATTTCAGTTCCCGTTTTGCTGGTGTTTGGATTGAAGGTCAGTCGAGGTCATTCTCCTCTATGTCCTAGCCATTGTGGGCATGAGCACCTATACACAGTGCGTGCTGAGTGCTTGGAAGACCTAAAGTGACAGCACTGAGGGTGGTTTAGTAAAATGGCTGAAACAGCCTGAAGTTCAGTAGGGCTGCGACTGCCAGGAATGGTGGAAAACCAGGGCCTGGGAGACAATCACCATTGTTGGGACATAGTTGCTATGTGGGAGCCAATTCCTGAGCTAGCCAACACCTCACTCACACGTACTCCCAGGGAGATGGGCAGGTAGAGACAAGTCCCAGGTCCATTCCCAGGTCCATTCCCAGGTGAGGTTTTACGTGGTCTTTGCCGAGCAGCACATCAGACTGGTCAGGATTTGGCTGCACACGTGTAAGTGCTGCAGTAGAAGATTGTTGGTGAGGACTGCTGCTTCGTGGCTTCTGCTGTACAGTTTCTCTGGGTATGCATGGCATGCATCTCTGTCTGCATGGCATCCTGGGCCTTTCTGACTTTGCTACTCAGTCTCCAATTTGCCCGACCTTGTAGACACAAAAGACTTGTAGACACAAAAGACTTGTGTCCCAGGACTGCTTGGGAGTGGTTGGAGGTGTTGGGAGCAAGAGGCAGTGTGGCCAGTTAGTGCTTTGCAGAGGGGAGGTGGAGGGGTTTTGGAGAGGTCCAAAGAGCTGTGGGTTGAACACCAGAGGGCACGGTCGCTCTTCAGAGCTCTTTGTTGCTCTGCTGTGCAACTCTAGCCCTTTCCCTGCAGCTGGCTTCAGCTGGGTGTTGTGACATGTCCCCTCTGCAGGGTCACTTGACTCCTTGCTCCTGGTTTTGCTTTCCTCTCTTCTGCAAGGAAGGGCTTGGCAAAGCATCTGCGTGGAGGTTTTTTTGTGCTGCCATGGCTGAAGTGGTGGGTGAGCTTGATGGCTTAAAGTGGTCAGCTGTGCTGCAGGCTGGCTGATGCTCAGAGGCAAGCCTCTAGCCAAGGCAGCTGTTAGCCAGCTCCCCACTGCATGGGCTGGTGTGTCCTATTAGCACTCTGTCACACAACGGCAACCACACAACCTCTGCACCTGGAGCCTGGGTTGCTCCTCCCACCCTGGAGGTCTCCAGAGCACCCGGTTCTCCTCTGTGGGCATGGGAGGAGGAGCAGAGAAACTCAGGGAGCAAAGCAAGGCAGCCCTGTGTTAGAGGTCCACACTAAAGTGTTAGTCCATTCCAGGAGAGGGACAGTGGTCTACTTTCTGCACCTGCATCGCATCTTCATCTGGGATCTCCTCTCTGAAGGACAATGGTTGCTGCAGAAGCTGGCAGATGTGGGGATATTAAGGGGAGAGAAGAAAAGGAAGCTCATAAGAGCAGATATGCTGAGGGCATTTAGGAAAAAAAAAGGGTGCAGGAGAAAAAAAAAAAATCAACTTTTCCTCCTGCCCTCCCATTTTTAGCAGACAGACAAGCTGACATTCAGCAAAACCAAAAAATGATAGATTGTTGAAAGGAATTACTTTAATTTTGATGTGAAGTGCATAATTTTGATGTGAGGTGCAGAATAAAAAGACAGTCACTGCCACAAGGTGAAAAAGTGAAACTAAAGGTTAGACTTGATATCAGCAACAAGTTCACAGTTAAACCAACAAATGCCATTTGTGTGGCAAGTCAGTATGTACTTTGCTTACGCATGGGGTCACAGTGAAGGCTTGGGAGGTGTCTTTCCTGTCTAAGGCTTTGTGGTGTGGAGACTACTGGGGACCAGGTTTCTTAGGGATGCTGAGCAGTTCTGCCCCTTCCAGACACCTGCAGGGGCTGCCACTAGTGGTGTAGTTTCAGGTGCGTGGGACCAGGGTCTCCTCACTTGGAAAGTATTGCTCAGGGCTGCGTGGGCCTGGGGAGCCTCTCGGCTAGGAGCAGTGGTTTCTGCTTGAACACAGCAGACTGAAACCTGTGACAGCAGCACAGGGAGCCAAAGGTCTCTATCATGACCCATTCTCCCATGTGCTGAGGTTTTAAGTCATGGGGGAAGGAGGAGAATGGCAACAAGAAGGTTTGCATGGCTGGCTTGAGGAATGGGCTCTTAGGTTTCCTACTCCCACTGCCTCCAGTGAAAGGGACTTGGAGAAGTAGTGACCTGGTCTCTTGCTGGTCTGGTTGACTGGGAAGGGATTTTGGAGCCAGCTGGAATCCTCCATGGGCAGCCCTCCAGGCTGTTTCCATTCGCAAGTCCAGATCCTGCCAGCGCAGGAGGGAGGTAGGACTGTGGGGGGGGTGAGGAGCAGCAGGTGGTGTCAGCAGGGGTGTCTGCTGTGCATAGACCATGGGGAACAGGGAGAGCAGGGTGGGCACAGGGCAGTTGGAGACAAGCTGGAAGCTTGAACCCTCCCTGGAAGTGTTCAAGGCCAGGTTGGATGGGGCTTTGAGCAGCCTGGTCTAGTGGAAGGTGTCCTTGCCTGTGGCAGGGGCTTGGAACGAGATGCCCTTTAAACTTTCTTCCAACCCACGCCATTCTGTGATTCTGTAAGCTTCCTTGGCTGGAAATGGGGCTGGGGAGGAACTACACATATCTCTTACCAGGCTACTTTGTTCTGAATGATTGGTTAGTTATGGCATGTTTTTAATTTCCCCTTTGATAAAACATCCTGGCAGTCTCAGTAAGTGGGTCTTAATGATGGACAGGGGACTGTTCTTAGGGGCCCTTCTGCAGCTGGCAACGTGGCCACCCTGAGGCTGTGAGGATACTGGGTCCTGCTTGACTGCTAGTGGCAACTGGCTCTTTGCTGGCAATGGGAAGGGAAGTCCAAAGGATGTGTAAATACCCTGTGCAGGGAAAGGGCTCTCCGTCCTTCATCAGCTGCCAGGTTTGAGCAGAGAGAGGACTGAGCAGGCGTGAACATCTGCCTGCCCTGGGTATCTCCAGCTCTCTTTCCCCTCTGGTGCTGTGAGAAAAGGGCTGAATGCAATCCCCACAGCAGCTTTGGTGGTGCTCGTGTGTCCTTGCCTACCCCTGACCCACCCTGCCGAGGCTTCTCGCTCCTTCTGCTGTGACAGAGGTGGCAGCAGTGGTGGTAGCTCAGCCTTCAGGCCTGGCTCCCCTCTGGTTAATGGTTTCCTGTGAACTGCTTTCAAGACACCCATCGGGGAAGGCGGCTGGCTGCCCTTGCCTCACGGGCTGCAGCCTCCATGACGTTTTGTTATCATCCTGTTACTGCAGTCTGTCTCCAGGCCCCAAGGAGCACTGGGCACGGTCCAAATACATGCACGTTCCTACACACAGAGGAGAAGAGCTCCCTGCCTAATTTTAGCCATAACATGTAGGCAAGGGGAAGGAGCAGGCAGGAGGGGGCAGGGTGTGAAAGGACGAGGTCCGAGCTGCAGCCACTCGGGGGCTGACTAACTCGCTACAGCCGTGTGTGTGTGTGTGTGTGTGTGTGTGTGTGTGTCTATCGGCTCCCATCACCGGGTAGATGACCGAAATAACAATAGTTGATGACGCATCCTGGAGTGAGCTGGCCTGTGGCATGACCCTCCCTCCCCTCTCTACAAAGACCAAAGCGGACATGGGTTTTGTGGCCCCAAAAGGGAGCTGGGTTGTGTTTGGCTGGGAGCAAGTCCCTAGGGACAGCTGGGGAACCCGGAGAGTGGTGAAGCATGACGGGGAAGTCCCCAGTCTGGTTACGAGAGAGTCCCATGGAGAGTTTTAGCAACAAAGGGAAACAAAAAGCTCCTGAGATGTCTGTGGAGCCTGCCTGGAGCAAAGACTGTGTATAACTCAGGAGCAAGTTACCTCCTGTGCACGAAGACAAGCTCTCCATGACGGACGGCTTTGGTCTCATCAGCTGTGCAAACCGCTTTATCCAGGTCCTATGGAGGCGGGAGAGAATCGCCTCTTAGGCGGGTTCTTCCCCTTGTCCTCCTCCTGCCGCTCCCAGGGAAGCGGTGCCATCCTCGAGCTGCAGCTGGGTGTTTGGAGGGCAGCAGGGCAGCGGGGGGACCCCTCTCTTTTTGGCCCTTCTTTGGTGCCCGCGCCTGCGGCCGGGGGCGAGCCGGCCTTGGGGCTGCTCTGAGAGGAAGTGCAGTTGGTTATTTTAACGAGCGCTGTCAGGGTTTGCAGCGTAGGGAGGAGCGGAGGGAGAAGCCAAGCACTCGCTCTCCAAACTAGGACTTGGTAGGGGAGGGCTGGCCCGGTAGGGGAGGGCTGGGCCAGTGCTGCTGCGCGGCCGCCGCCACCCTCTCGGCACCTGCAGGACCCCTGCGCGGCTCCGGATCAGGTCACGGGGGCTTCTCCCCACGCGCTCCCCTTCTCTTCTCCTCCTCTTCTTTCTTGTCCCCTCGTTTGCTGCTTTTGTTTGTGCTGGGTGGGGGATGGGAAGGGGCCTGGGGGAAGAACCAGCCCTTAATTTGTAGCTATGGCACTGTATTCCACTGGAAAAGGCAGGGGGGAGCAGACCCCGGAGTCATCCCCAAGACCCTCAACCTTGCTTCTGCTGAGTGTTGTTCACTGCTGGAGGCTTCAGCAAGTCCATGAGGCTACAAGCGGTTCCTGGGGCTGAGGCACGGGCTCTGCAAAACAGAGCCACTGTGACACTCGGTGATACCTGGCTGTTGCTTCCCCGGGATTTCCCTGCCAGTGGTATATTTCCAGCCACCTATTCTGCATCCTGCCAGTCCGTGTGGCACAGGGGTGTCAGCAAGAATTCTCAGGTTGCAGAGGACAGCGATGTGGGGAGCCAGCCTGCGCCTTGCCAGGACCCCCAGTTCTCAGTCACTTTGCCCTGGGATCGTTTAGGAGAGCAGGACAGACTTGTGGTCTTCCAGCACTGAGTTTCCTCGCTTCTGCCAGAAGCGGTGGGATGCCCTTCCTGATCCTTGCCGTGGGCTGGAGGGAGGCGTGTGACTCCCATCTTCCTGTGATCACTGCCTATTGCTGAATGCCTGAGGCTTTCTTGACTTTGCTTTGGGAGGTGCAGACACTTACTAGCCCTGGGAATCGCTGTCTGTGCTCTATATCTGCCACACCAGGTTATTGCCTCTTCCCTGGGGCTGCTGCCCTGGAGAGACGCTGTGTGTTGCCCTACCTGAGGCAGCACTGTGCCCAGTAGTTACCCCTGGACCAGAGTTTCATCCTTGCATGCTGGGGAAAAAAACTCTGTGGCTGCTGTGGGAGTTTGGATCAGACAGCTGGGCTGTGGGACTGGCCACCCTTTAAGTAGCATGTCCTGCCTTGTGAGGCACAAAGCTTTGCATGCTGAAGGAGGCGACTAGCACTGGGGCCGACAATAGGAATCTGCAAAAGAAACCATGAACTGGGCACCCAAACCACCAGGACACCCTGCTAAGCCCCCGGCTGGTTTACTTTGTGCATGTCACTCTGGAAAGGGAGCTCAGAGAGAGAGAGAGAGAGAGAGAGGAAACTGACTCCAAGTCCTTCCCAGCCTGCATCGCTGGTCCTGCTGATGGGACCAAAATAGAAACTGCATGGCTGGCCTCTCTCCCGACCCCTGCATCACTGATAGTGGTGGCTCATCCTCTGCTTTCATCTCTGGTTAATTCACAGCTCGAGGCTATCAGACATGCTGTTTGCCTCCTTAGCCAAATGCAGCAACAGATTGTTTATATCAGTGCTGTCAGGTTTTTTGATTGCCAGGAGGCAGATTATTTACTCTAGTGGCATATAAACTTCATAACATTATGATGATGGAAAAGTTGTCAAGATGAATGACCAGAATCAGCCCAGAAGACTCACAGGGAATGGCTTTGATTTAAATTAAGACAAAACACTGTCTTCCATGGATTTTGGGAAGGAAATCACGTCACTCTGAACCCTAAAACTGGCAAACTCTTGACTTTATGAAGCATAAGTGGAGGATCTGAGCTAGTCTGGCAGATGTACCATAAAGGACATCTCAGGTTCACCCTGAGAAGGCGATGAAGGGGAGGTGGCACCAGAGCGTCATACAGAGTTTGGGGTGAGGCAGGATGGAGCTGCCACAAGAAGGATGTTGGGATAATGCTAGGAACTGTAAAAAAAGTCTCAGACCCTTTTGCTTCAGCCCCTACTCTTCCCAGAAAACCAAACTTGAGAACACTGTCTTTTGAAGGGCCAGGTGTGAAGGTGGGATGGCTTTTGCCTTGCACTGACTGAGGCAGGGCCAAGCAGTGGCCTTCCACCTGGCTTTGCCACTTGGAGAAGCCTTCCATGACAAACTGCAAAGCTGTGGTGTTTCATTTCTTTACCATGCTACCATCACCCTGCAAGGCAGCTGCTGGTCTCTGGTGCTGCATCTGTCTCCCTGCCTTGCTCGTTCAAAGAAGGCAGATTAGTGGCTGCCTCTCCTCCGTGTGGTGTCCCCAGCTTCTGACTGACTGTGAATAACCAAAAATAGCATGGGCTTAGTGCCTGTGTCTCATCCCTAGTGTGAACTGCATGGTGATCTGCCCAGGGCACCAGCAGTCAGAAGTGATGCTGAAATGGTGATGCTGAGGTGTACTGTGAAGCTTCTGTCACCTGAAAGAAAGCCTGTGGACAGGTTTTGCTTCTGGCCATCTTGTGCAGGTATCCCGTTAGCCTTTCATGTCTAGGGTGATAGAGTATTTGTGTCAGATCCACAGTGCTGGCAGTGCTGTGACACCATGAAGCAGAGGTGTCTATATGTGAGAGCAGGAGGTTGTGCTCTTGCTGAGCTACGTGCAAGATGGGTGCAGAGGCCAAATTGATGTAGCTGCCTATCCCTTGCAAAGCAGTGCTGTCCCAGGGCCTCCAGGCTGGTCAACTGAAGTGCCCAGTGACACTGGCAGGCTTCTGAACAAGTTAGCAAACTTGCTTAGATATTACTGGGGGTGCCTTGCTCTCGCTGTCCATACCCAGTAGCCCTTGCAGGGCCCTCTGTGCAGCATGCGCAGAGGCCCCAAGAACCTTAGGGCTGGGAGGAGGTTCTCTGCAGCTGCATGCATCTGACTACCAGCTGGTTTCTAAACACTTTCCTTGCTTTTTCACTGCAAGAGAGGTCTGGATTTGTCTTGATCAAGCCCAGGGCTCACTCAGAGATAGGTGGAGACCTGTTCCCATTGAGTGCCCTGCAAGGACCAGAAATGGGCTTCTGCAGCCTAGAGGGACAACTTAAGGTTGTATCAGTAATATCTTCCTCTGAAGGGTGACAGGGGAACCAAAGATGTCCTTAGCCATGGTTTGCCCGGGGAATACCATGCTCCTGCAGCTCAGAAGCCTGGGAGTGAGGTGCTGTGGCCCCTATAGGTGGTGGCACTTGTTGCAGTAGGTCAAATGTATGAATCCCCAAACAGTTGAGCATAGCCCATAGCTCACCCCTCGTGACTCTTTGAAAGGTTCATGGTTTGGACGGAGCCTCCCTGCCCCTGTGCTGGGGGGAGCCTCATCTCCTTGCTCGTACCGGACCCAACATCAGAGAGCTCCTGACTTTTTTATTTGCATGATGGTAGGAGAAATTACAGCTGGAATGGAAATTCTGAGTAGAAACAAACTGCACAGTTTGGAAACTTGCTGATTGCTGCAATGAAAGTCTGAGGGTTGCACTACATCTTGTCCAGCGTTTTCTCTTCCCTATCTGGCATGGGGGCACCTTCCTCAGCAGAGCTCATCTGTGCAGATTGCTCTTTGTGGCCTGTCAGAGAGGGCTGGCCTGGGAGCCCTAAGGGGAGAGGCTGGTGACTGATACGTGGGAAGCAGGATGGGAGAGCAGGGACAGGAACTCAGCAAGGGTGGTGTGAGGACAGCAACATACATGGGAAGATTGAATATCAGAGCACTGAAAGGGGGATGTGGGCTGTGCAAGCTTGTGATAGAAACCGAGGCTGAAGGCAAGTGGTGGGTGGGGATGAGCAGCAGCTCTCTGGATGGGCTCCCAGGCTTTTGTCCCTCAGTCTCTCTGGTGTCCTAGCAGGGAGGAGACAGAGAGGCAGAAGCCCAGGAGATCTGGCTGTCGTGCAGGGGTGGCTATTAATAACAGTTATACTTTCCTTGTGGTTGGTCTGTATAAGTCAAGCGTCCTTGACAGGTGAAGGCAGCTTGTAAACTGAAACGAGCTCCTGTGTGCATGCTGCCAGCTCCAGTGCCACAGCAGCTCCCCAGCACCCACAGCAAGCCAGGATGCAGGAACCCAGCCAGCTACCATCAGGACAGGTGCTCGTCATGGAACAGGGTGAAGCACTCTGACTCGTTTTCCTTGTAGTCCCGTGGCTGGAAAAAATGCTTTCCAGTCGACTAACTGGAGATTTGCTGAAAGGTCAGGAGGAGCTAATGGTGTTTTTCATGTCCAGGCTTCTCTATGACTCAAGACTTGTGTGTTTGCTGCCAGCAGTGTCCTGCAGTAGGGTCCTCTTGCCACCTTGGTGCCAGGAGACAGGTGCCAGATATGCCACTGCATGAAGGTAACCTGGGATCTCTCCTGCTTCTGGGCACTGGCAGGAATAGACCAGGTTGCTAGAGGGACGGGGGAATAATAATGTGGAGAAAGGGCCAAGCAGGCATATGGCACAAGATCGCTCTATGTATCTAAGGGCACAGAGGGCCTGTTCAGTTTGGTATATGGGAATTTGCTTGAGGTTAGTGAAGCAAAGCAGAATAATGGAGCTGGATATCCAGATGCTCCTCCTGATGGGGACAAGAGGTTATATGCTGATGGACAACTGCATGTTTAGCCCTGGGAGTCAGCCTGTCTGATTTTAGAACTACCACCACCGCATGAGGGATGGCTGCTGGATGTCTCAAGAGATGTCTCTGAATCAGCTGATCCACGATCACTGAAGTTACAAGATGCAAGTTTTTCCTCTTTGGTCCCCGCTGTACTTTCCAAGAGCATTTAGATCCTGCAAGGACATGTTCCTGCTTCAGCAGTGTCTCTGCCCACTGAGGCCAGGCTGGGAGTGTAGGAGGCTTTGAGGGGTCTGATTATCAAAAAAAAACAAAACAAAAAAAAACAAAAACAAACAAAAAAAAACCCCACCACACCTCCCAAGAGCTCTGATTGAAAATCATGAGCAGACCCAAGCTGCTGTCTCCTTCCTTATTCACAGGAGGAGATTGAACTGATAGTGCATATCTGCTCATAAGTAGATTTGATATCCTACTGCACACAGCAGTACTTCCTTTCCTTTGCACCCTGTGAATGCTGGGCTGCCTCCATCCAACCTTCTTACCTAATTGAGCTGAGCGATGTGGTCTGCAGAGCAGCCACAGGTGCTGACTCTTCTTCATTTTTTTCTCAGTGGCAAGAAGTGCAGATCCCAGAAGTGTGCTGCTATTAGGCATAGGGCTTCCAGGGCTTAGCTCCTCTCAGGCTCCTCTCTGATGAGTTTGTGGTTCCCTGGCTGCTCTGCATGCAGCTCTGCTTGCTGATGCATATCAACCCTGAGCACCCCTGGCAGTCTGTCCATCTGCTCTGCCATCAGCAGCTCTCAACACCTGCAGTACACCATTTGGAGCTCAGGTTGGAAGTAAGATGCAATAGGCGGGGATATGTTCATCCAACGTATCTGAGCTGCCGTGTCCTGCTGTCATGGTCTGTCAGAGGGTTGTCTCGTAATAACCTTCACCACTGGTGGTTGGAACTTGAGGCCATGTGCCACTAACAGACAGCCCTGGAGATAAAAAGGCCAGTAATCAGCTAGTACTCAAACTTAAATGTCAAGCCAAGGTTGTTCTAGCAGATTTCCTCACGAGACTGTGGTGCAAAAAGGAAGGAAGCTGTGCTGAGAGATCTTCCTGCCCACAGCAGCTTCATGCTGGTGGAGTATCTGGGACAGGAGGGAGCAGCCGTTCAGCTTCTTTGGGGTACGGTTGGTCAGTATGTCTCCCCCAGCAGCTAAAGCTGGCCAAAAAGGATCTGTTGCAGTGTGCCACATCCAAGCAGCATTCTCACTTGTGTTTTTTAATGTTTTATTTGTTCAGACAATTTGTTAAAATTACCAGTTGGTAATGCTGCTGGTCAACAGCTGGCTGAACGTGAGCCAGCAGTGTGCCCAGGTGGCCAAGAGGGCCAACTGCATCCTGTATCAGAAATAGTGTGGCCAGCAGGACTAGGGAAGTGATTGTCTCCCTGTATGCTGTAGCACTGGTGAGGCAGTGCCTCAAATCCTATGTCCAGTTTTCAGCCCCTCACTGCAAGAAGGACACTGGGGTGCTGGAGCATGTCGAGAGAAAGGTAATGAAGCTGATGAAGGGTCTAGAGGACAAATTGTAGGAAGCATGGCTGGGGGAGCTAGGGTTGTTTAGGCTGGGGAAAAGGAGGCTCAGGGGAGACCTTATTGCTCTCTACAGCTACCTGAAAGGAGTTGTAGCAAGGTGTGGAGTCTGTCTCTTTTCCCAAGTAACAAGCAATAGAACAAGAGGAAATGGCCTCTTGTTGTACGGGGGAAGTCTGGATTCTCAGATTCTATGCAACTTACTGTGTATCATCCTGCAGACAATGTGGGGAGCGGACAGGAATGGAGCACTACAGTTGTGGGGACAGGCTGGAATCAGGGTCATCAGCAAAATGTGCTTTTGCGCTCTGCAAAGATGCATGGGCCTTGGTGGATTGAACCTTCTGGTGACCAAGTGCCTGCCTGCGTTGTTTGCAGTGGTGGGACTTGAGAAATACTTCTGAAGAGGTGACGCTTTGGTTTTGCTTTCAGTTCAGCCAGGCTTTAGCTGCCCTGATGCTGCTCTCTGGAGGCCATCACTGTCCTTCCTTCCCTCTTTGTGCTACATTACTGAGTACAGGTGTGGTGATGAGACTGCACAAACTGAAGAGCTGATTTCCTTGCCCACCAGGCTGGAGGAATCCAAACCAAGCCTGGTCTTTTTAAAAAATACAAAGTCAGCTTTGTACTCATCTATTAAAACAAAAAAAAACGTACAGCCCTTTGTGTTACAAGTACTGTCAAAAACTCCAGTTTGTCCAGAAAATAAAAAATGTCCCATGTTACAGCATTTCCCATATAAAAAGGGAAGAAGCTTCTGACAAGTTTGCCTGTTTGTGTGGGCCTTGGGACCTTAAAATTTTGGGCCAGGGTGTTCTCCTGAAGATTCCCTGGTATTGCTGACCTGCGAGTGTGTAAAAGAGCATAAGAAGGGAGAAAGATAGAAGCAAGTGGAGCAGATGTCAGTCTTAGCGTAGTGGTGAGCAGCATGCCCATACCCTGAGGTGGGTAGAGGAGATGCCTTGTACAGAACTGAAATTTTTGAGTGGTGGTGGTGGCTTGTGTGTGATTGCAGGCTGCTATGATCCAGAGTCCCCTGCCTTTGGAGCAATTGAAGAGGCTGAGGTTTGCTTCTACCAAACTGTGGGGTTTAGTGGGTTTTTTTGAGTTGGCCTTGAATAAATCCTCTCTAGCAGTTGAAGAGAGGTGGCAGCTGGAAGGTAGGAAGCAAAGCACTAGCTCTGGAAGAGGGGAGCACTGGAGATAGCCAGATCCACCAAATCTACCTGCACTGCTTTTACTTGCCTTTTCTTCTGTAGGATTAGCTAGGGCTTCATTTCGATTTGCTGCAAATTTGGTGGGACTGGTGCTTAACCACAGTGGTTCCTGTGGGGAAACCAGATGGACCAGCATCAGGAGAGCAATGGAGGTAGTTGAGTTGCCAGGGCTGATTGGCACCTTGGGGTGCAGGGTCTCTGCTGATCCCACAGGAGAGAGCAGGGAATGCAGAGGATCCCAGTTAGGTGGAAACACCTGCCCTGCCATTGCAGCCCCCTGGGCTAAGCAGTGAAACTCAGGGAGCAGTAGAGCTGTGGGGAGCAGGACCCTGCCACATGCCCCGGGAGGCATTGCCACGTCCCCTACTCCCCGCTCCAGTCCTCTGTTTCCTGCTTTCTGCTGACTGCTTGCTGTGACCCCCACAGCCTGGCCTGGGGACCCATGGGGGAGTCTACTTAATTCCTGGTCTCTATTTGAACAGCCACCATCCAGTTGCAATGGAAACCTTTTTTAGGCAGCATTTTGGACGGAAGGGGTTGCGGCGCACCAGCGTGGTGGCCGTGCCCACAGGCAAGGCCAGGCGTCGCTCCCAGGTGGGGCTGCCCTCCACCGCACTGGCCCAGCGCCGCCGTGGCTCAGGCACCCCGGATGCATCCCTCTCCTGCCTGGGCCTGGTCCGGCGTCCTGGCACCCGCCGGCGCTCCAGCACCACGCCACCCTGCCTCAGCCCCAGGTTCGCTGTGCAGGTGAAGCGCAGGGGCCAGGCACAAGCCATTGATGCTCAACTGCCGGGTCCCTCTGTCCTCCTGGCCAGCATCGTTACCATGGGAGAGGAGGGGGACAGGGCTCCCCACGCTGACAGCTCCAGATCCGAGTCTCTGGAGGATGGTGATGCAGCAGCAGAAGCTGAGCAGGGCCAGCATGAGCGTTGGGCTGAGGAGACATGGCTGGCCATGCTGCCCCAGCTGCGGCCACTCCAGGGGGGACTGCTGTCACGGGGCCCCCGCTGCCTGCGGCGCTCCTCCTCCCACCACCTGCCCACCGAGGTCCTGTACAGCCGGGCTGCCTACGGCCTGCCAGGCCGCTACCGCCGCCTCAGCCAGCGCCGACGCTCCAGCGATGCCCTCCAATCTGGGCTGCTCCCCTCCAGCCACCCATGGCTGCTGGCCCAGCACTGTGCAGGGGTGGCCAGAGCCGGGTGCCCCTCTGCCACCCTCCCTGAGGGCTTGGGACCGGAGTCCACCTGCCACGCTGCCCCAGATGGCTGGAGCCCTCGGTTGCTGTATGTATGGTGACAGCATGCAAGTGGGCAATCAGTACCTTGGGAAGGGAGGAGAGGTTGGGTGCAGACCCAGGCTTGGTGGTGAAGGAGGGAAGGGACTCGGTGCCTTTGGCCCTAGCTGCCATTGGTGTTTTGCAATGCTGCCAGCATACCTTGAGCATCTTCCACTCGGGCCAGTGCTCTCAGTGCAGCCCCTGGGGCTTGCGGTTGTCCTCTCCTGCCAGACTGGGGCCATAGGGAGATGGCAGGCATGCTTGTGGGCTGGAGGTGCACACTTTCTCCTGCTGGCTGGATCAGCTGCTCCTTTCCTCCACCCTAACGCATCTGGGAGAGGCTCGCTAGCCCCAAAGAAAACCGCAGCTTTTATTCTGGCTGGTTGTGCTGGTCCCTGCAAGAACCCCAGGCTCTGGGGTGCCTTAGTATGGGAGAGCTGCAGGGAGCCTCTGTGGGCCAGGGGCTCTGGATTGTCCCTGCAAAGGCAGCCCCACCACCACAGCTTGTTGGAGACTCCGAGGGTGTTTTGCAATGGAACTGTCATCCCTGAGGGCATTGACTCAGCTGGCCCAGGTTGTGCCTTTTGCTGGGTACAAGGTGTCTTTAGCTGAACTGTCAGCAATGTGGCCAGCACCTCTTCATCCCACAGGGCTGTCTCACAGGAACAGGCACTCCTCAGCCAACTGTGCTCAAGATGTGCCTCATTTCCAGCCACTTGGTCTTGAGGAAGCTTGTCTGCTTGAGCCTGACATTGCATCTTAGAAGCAGATTGTTATTCTTCCTACCTTGATTTAATAGCCAGCCTCCCTGTGTCTTCCAGGAAAGCTATTGCCAAATCCAGCCTCCAGCACATGGTAGCCCAGCCAAACCCTGCACTAACCCTGAGGAATGACTCGGAGAGGCAGATATGCAACACTGTGGACTGGAGCGTAAGTTGTAGCTCGTCTTGCTGGGCATTGCATGGAATAGGCTCCCAGCCAAGAAGCAGCAGGCTCTTCCCAGGTTGAGGCTTCCCAGGTGACTGGCTTTGACACATTTATGGCCTCTGCCATTGCCACCAGCTGGTGCCAAAGTCTGTGCTGCTGGCAGCACTGCCTGATGCTGCAAGGAGAAGCTGTGCAGACACAGGTGGTTCCTGGGAGGATGACATAGTTACTCCACGCCAGTTCTGCTTCTGACAGCAGAGATCTGGTGGCTGGGGCCAGGCAACAAGGAGCAAATCCCTGCTCCTTTGCAGGCAAAGCCCGGCAGGCTTTAAGCTACATCCTGAGGTTGTAAAGGAGAAGCTGGTTCAGGAGTCCCCTGCACTGAATTTGTCCTGATGCCTCCTCTCAGGGGGCAATGAATCAGCTCCCCTGTGCAGGACACTGCAACCAGGATGTAGGAGTTAGTTTCTCTCTGTTGTGTGCATCTTGTCTCCTGGCCTACCCCTAGCTCCAACCTGCCACCCCCTAGCATTGTATCTTGTCCCTTGCACAAAGTATTTTAGGGGCTCGGTTGCCTGTCTGGGGGTGCTCTCAGAGAAATGTGTTGTCTTGTGCTTTTCAGGAGACTGCGATATATGGGGAGCACATCTGGTTTGAGACCAGTGTCTCTGGGGACTTCTGCTATGTTGGGGAGCAGAACTGCATGGCAAAGCTGTTGGTGAGTCACCTGGGGTCCCCCACCTCCCCAGTAAAGGCTGCAGATGCGGGCTGGGCTGTCACGTGATGAGTGACCACAGAGTCTGTGCTGCTGCTGCTGGGGGACATGCAGAGGTCTGGGGAGCTGCCGAGGCAGGGAGTGTGTCCCTCCTGCCTCTGCATGCTGGAGGGCTGAGTCTGTGGTTTCTGCCAGTGCTGGTGCTCAGTTTGCAATGAGAACCTGATGCAGGGCTGCCACTTGCCCGGAGTATTCCAGGGAGGGGGTGTTAGGCTCCCACACCCTTATAAGGATAATCTGAATCCAAGACCTTTCAATAGAGGAGAAAAGTGAGTGCTGGAGACCCAGGCCCCTGCAGGCAGCACTGTTCTTACAGGATTGCTGTAGTCCTCCCTCCCAGCTTGCAGGTTCAGTCCTATTTATGATGTAGGATAGAGCAGTGATGCAACTCCATGCCTGCCCATGGGGTTTACTGTGGGAGCCCTGCAGGTGCCTCCCAGACCAGCTGCTATGGTGCTCTCAGGCAGTGTCAGAAGAGGCCAGAACTGCAGGACAGGACAGTAAGTAAAATACCTTTCTGTTCTGTTCTAGGCTTGAGAGCATCTGCTGTAGGCACGTGCTTCATTTGCAAGGAGTCTAGGCTGTGTCTAACTTTACTATGGGGTGTGTTCTGTATTCAATATATATGAAGGATATATGATGGGAGGCTGAGTTTGCTGGCCTCAGAACACTGCATGTATTCACTCACATGCATGTTTTTCTTCCCCTTTTCTTATCCTGCAGCAAAAACCGCTCTCCAGGCGTAAGTGTGCAGCCTGCAAGATTGTAGTGCATACACCCTGCATCGAACAGCTGGAGAAAGTGAGTGGAGCCTGTTGAGCCCTCTCTGCAGCTCACAAAACTCTAACAGCCCTTCCTTTTTGGCAATGAAACACAAGAAGATTGGAGAACTGCACTGTGTAATTACAAAGAGGGGTCTTCTGAGGAGACAGTGCCAAAAGGAGCATCTAGTGACACGATTGGGACCCTTGGCCCCATTTTGTTCAGTAGGAGTGTGAGGGTTTTGCAGCAAGTACCAAAAAGCTCCAGAAGTTCTGGGCCTTTGCTGTAGTACAGTAAACTCCAGTGGGTTGCCTTCAGGTATGATGGTTTCACTGATTCCTCTCATGTGTGTTCAATCTACAGATAAATTTCCGCTGCAAACCTTCCTTCAGGGAGTCAGGATCCCGGAACATACGGGAGGTGAGAGACGTGCCTCAGACACTGCCTCTGCCCTTTCCAGTGTGGTGACAAAGACACAAGATGCTGCCAGCATCTTGCCCATCAGAGTGCAGGCATCATGCTGCTGCCTGCTCCAAGGGGGTGGTGAGGGGGTGGTGCAGTAAAAGGAACGTTTCTTTGCAAGGCAGCAGTGCAGACTGAGTATGAGGAGTGGGGAGCTTGCAGACAACAAATGTAAAGCATATGATGACTTGCACGTTCTGAAGTTCCTGAATCTGTATGGGAAGAACCTGCAGACTATTTTCCGAAATAAACTTTCCCCCTTGTGTTGGTCCCCAGGCACAATAGACAGGGCTATGGCAAACAGCAGGTTCCCAAGTCTGCAATTTGGAAGGAAGCAGTATGGGCTCATTTCTTGCTTTATCACTCAGCCCTGACTGGGGTGTCAGAGGTACTGCAGGTAGCAGTGGAAGATGCCTGCAGTGATGCTATCAGACCACTTTAGCCCATGTTTTAAGGTACTGGGTATAAGAGGTGGCCTGGGACCTGTCTGCTGAGCTGCACTGATGAAAGCAACTGCCAGCCTTCATGTTTCACCCTCCAGCCTATGGAGCCAGTGTAGCCCATGCAGTGCTCTGGAGTGGGTGTCGATGGCTCAGTCATGGGACATAATGATAACACAGCTGCCCCCACACTGTGTTTGTGCTGGCACAGCAGATGCAGTAGGGGAAGGGTATTCAAACACAGGGCTGCCTGCTTTGAAATGCCAATATGACATCAGAAAGCAAGGCTTTCAGCATCACTTTATACCTTCCTTTCTTGCTTTGTTCTTCCTGATGTATCTCCTTCCCATATCACTCTTAGCCTAGCTCACCTATTTGTGCTTCACTTATTTTTGGGGCTCTGCTGACACCTCTCTGCCTCTGCTTGATCATCCGTCTCTGTTTTTCTTCTGTCCAAACTCTACAAATTTTCTCTCCCCTTTCTTGTTTTTTCTTTTTTTCTCTGAAACTCTGCTTCTCCATTCCGTCTTTCTAATGCTTCTCAGTTCCTTCAAGGCTTCTTCCTTCCCATTTCCCTAGAAATGTGCTCTTCTGGCCTTTGTGGTGCCAGGGATCTCGTTCAGGGTCAGCCCTTTCCCTAGATGTGCCTGCTGAGACTCAGAGTTGAGTTCAAGGCATAGCCCCCCCTTCTACTCCTACTAGATTCATGTCTGCTAAAGCCAGCGGGTCTCTTTGTCCTCTCCAGTGTGCTGCACTCAGAGCAGGCAACACTGGAGCTGACCCAAACCTGCCAGTTTCTACCTCTGTTATCATGATCCCAAAAGCTGTCTGGAGCAGGAGGTTGGGCTCTGCCACAGCCTGTGAATTCTCACTCCCTCTTCTGTTTTTGCTACTCTCACTATAGTGCCATTCCCAATCCAAGGCTGGAAGCATAGGGTGGGATTTAGGATGTGTGGTTCTTCCTTACCTGAGTCCCTCACAATCACTCCTGCAAGTCCTAACCCTCTCCCACCATGAGCCTACCGGCAGGGTGGAGGTGCATGCTTGCTGCCCACCCTGGGACTGAGGCAGGCTGCAGGATTGCCCTGGGGCGAAGAGCAGGGGGAGGTGGTTGTGGGGAGCTTTGGGGCTGCTGCTCTCCTAGAGGAATGTGGAAGAGTAGGTTCTCTGCTTAGCTGCAAGCACTTCTGTCTTTCTATGGGCACAAACGGTGTCTCCCTGGGGATTTTCACACCTTCCACCAGCAGGTTTTCCACCTGGCACTAGGGGCATCTGGACAGAGATGTTAAGGGACTGAGATGTGCTATTGCTTGCCCCCTGTCTCTTGAGTCTGCTTTCTGTGATTCTCAGTGTTCAGTTTCCATCTCCTCTTTCCTATTTCTTCTGGTTTTAATTCCCTTTTCTCTCAGAGGATTGGGGCAGTGCCTGTGAGCAGTGGGTTTGCAGCAAGAGCAGTGGTCCTGGGTGGCTTGGGTCCATTCTTTCTGCCTGTTCCTGCATTCCTTCACATGCTGGGCTTTTCATTCCCCTTTTTTTTTCTTTTCTTTTTTTCTTTTCACTTTAGCCCATCATTGTCCGGCATCACTGGGTGCACCGGAGGCGGCAGGAAGGGAAATGCCGACAGTGTGGCAAGGTGAGAGGGTATCTTGGGGTTTTTTTCTCAGCCTCAGAAAATCTAAGGTCAAATGAGAGAGATGAACAGGGTTGGGAACCAGGGACATCCCACCATTCTTGTTTGGCAGTAAAACCAAGACACGTGCTCTGTTTTGCTCAGTGAAGCACTACGTAAGTGCTTCCCACATAGGGTAGTTTTCCCCCTGGGACCGATCAATCCTGGAGGAGACTGTCTTCCTGTCATGCTTTCTTTGAGCAATAAGGACACCCCTGCAGAGCTCAGTGACCTCCCTGGTGCCATAGTGGTGGTTGGGGCTATCTGACAGGGATCTAGAGGGCTCCAGCTGCAGACATGCTCTCTTTGTTAATGTCTCTTTTAGTAGTGAGAAAGTCCTGTTGGAAGGTAGAAAACCCTGAGGGAATTCACTAAGCCTCTTATCCTTTCTTCCACAGGGTTTTCAGCAGAAGTTTGCCTTCCACAGTAAAGAGATTGTAGCCATCAGCTGTTCCTGGTGCAAGCAAGCGGTGAGCAAAGCCCCCACAGAATGCCTGACCAGCCTATTCTGCACCTAATGACCTCTACTTTCTGCTGACACTCCCCAAGCTGCTTCTCTGCAGCCTGCCCTTAACAACTCCTGCTGACGGAGGCTGTACTGTGATATTTGTGAGCTCCTTCGAGAAACTTTCTCTTCATTGCCTTCCCATTACAAAATTTCTCTATGGTTTCCTTCAGCACTCCCTGGATTGGCATGTGGGAGCTGTGAGGAGATGGTGGCTGTCACCAGAAAACTGGGCAGCTGAGTTTTCTCTCTGTCTTCTCTTTCCCCAGTATCACAGCAAAGTGTCATGTTTCATGCTGCAACACATTGAAGAGCCCTGCTCGCTGGGGGCTCATGCTGCTGTCGTTGTTCCTCCCACCTGGATTCTGCGGGTCCGTCGGCCCCAGGTAAGTCATCTCAGCTCTTGTGGCTCTTTCACAACTCTCACTTGCCCAGTGGCTCCTTACAGAGTTTCTGTGTTTATTTCTTTTGTCTCTAGAATCCACTAAAATCTAGTAAGAAGAAGAAGAGGACGTCATTCAAGCGGAAATCCAGCAAAAAGGGGGCTGAGGTAAGAGATCAGGGGACAGGGAAACCTTGTCTTGGGAGGGCAGAGGGACTGAACAGTGGGGAGCAGGGCTGGGAAACAAAGGGGCTTTGCTGGGTCTGTGCTGAGGTTAAGGAAGTTGAGCTGGAAGGAGGATGCCTCCTGGCAGGGTATGTTCCAGCTATGAGGCTTATGGGGCGACTGGGATGTTCTCTTCCTCACTCTTCTGACTTGCGTGATGTTAGGGCTTGGTTGGAGGTGGAAGTTTGCATTTCCCCAGGTTTGTTGAAGGACCTGTGGTATCTCTTGCAGGAAGGGAGGTGGAAACCCTTTGTCATCAAGCCTATGCCAGCTCCTCTTATGAAGCCCTTACTGGTGTTTGTAAACCCCAAGAGCGGTGGGAATCAGGTATGGTCTTGCCCAGTATCTCGCTGAGAAGGCGTCTCCATGAGGGCATTTCCATTTGACTGCTAAGGTCTCATCATAGTTTTGGTGATGTCTCAGCTGCAGAAGAGGCATGGCAATCATCACAATGCCAGTTTTCTGCCCAACAACTCCCACCTAAGCCAGGCTTTGCCTGTGTGCCCCCAGAATGATGTTGTCTTGGCCTGTCCCCAGGACCAGATGCCTTCTTCCACTGTCCACTGGGAACTCCCTGTTACCTAATGTCTTTCTTCTCCCCATAGGGAGCCAAGATCATCCAGTCCTTCATGTGGTATCTCAATCCACGGCAAGTTTTTGACCTCAGCCAGGGTGGACCCAGGGAGGCGTGAGTACTGATGGGGGCAGCACCTTTCTCTCTCCCATCCTTGCCTCAGAGATTGCTTGATGCTCCATAGCTTCCACCTGCAAAGAGAGCTCCAATATTTTGAGAGGCCTCTCTAGGATAGCTTGTGGTCAGTCGGTGCTTCCTGCTGGAGGGCTGGTCTAATCTTAAGGCTAGTGGCAAAGAGACCGTCTGTGGGGTGAGGTTCCCAGACATAGTTCCTTATATTTAACATTGTGTGAGTCTTGTCTGCTTGCTTGGGTTATCTATGTGTGTGCAGCCTGTGGAAATCCCACTCTTCCTATGTGAGAGCTGGTGGAGCCAAGGTTACTGTGGTTTTGCCCACTGTTGAGAACAGCTGTGGCAATGGGGAGACACTTTGCAAATGCCAAGGGCTCTGTGAGGCAGCTGCTGCATAACACCTTTGGTACTTCTTCCCTCCCCTCCTTAACCTCCCTGTTCCCTGCAGGCTGGAGCTGTACCGCAAAGTCCATAACCTCCGGATCCTGGCGTGTGGGGGAGATGGCACGGTGAGTTCCCCAGCCCCTTGGTGCCTGTGGTGCCCTTGGCTCCATGCCTTTCCAGTGCAGGAAGCAGCCCTTCTTTGTTGTAATCCAGAATGGGGCAAACTGCACTGTTGTACTGGATACTATGGGTGCGTTCCTGCACTACTTCAGGGAGTGATAGTCTGTAACATATCTGGATTTGTAGCCCTTTGGGGGGCCAATGTCTTCACTGGAGTTACTAGTATCTCCTGCAGCAGCTGTTTGGAGCATTGAAGACTGCGAATAGCCTTGGTGGTGGCTAAGGGGACCTCATCTCTGCCATCCCTAGTGCTCTGAGCCACCTCTGCCTGACTGCTGGTCCCTGAAATAACTGTTTCTTTGCACTGTCTTGCTTGAGCAGGTGGGCTGGATACTCTCCATTCTGGACCAGTTACGCATCAACCCACCTCCTCCTGTGGCCATCCTACCTTTGGGAACAGGGAATGACTTGGCCAGAACACTGAACTGGGGTGGGGTAAGTGACAGGCACAAGAGCCCACTGCTGACAGAGAAGTCCTCTTCCAGACACATGGGTGGGAGTTTCCATGGGCTAGTGTTTTGACTTCCCATAAAAATAGATCAACAAAGAAGTGTCATTTGGATGTTACCATTCTTCTAACATTTGAATTGTTCTTCATTAGATAATAATCTAGTATGATGTTAATAAAAGCAATCACTATTTCAAACTTCAGGAGATTTTTAGAAGATTTTTATTGTTTTAAATTTGAAGTTCCACTTTGTTGTACATTCAAGTAGAGTTGATCTCTTCTACGTCTTTTGCTCTAGGATGCCTTACCAAAGCCTGCTGTCTCTGGGGCATCTCTGTGGGAGGCAGGCATGAGACTCACCAAGTTCTTCTCTTCATCAGGGTTACACAGATGAGCCTCTGTCAAAGATCCTGTCTCACGTAGAAGATGGGAACATAGTGCAGCTCGATCGCTGGAACCTCCATGTGGAGCCGAACCCTGACATGAACCCTGAGGAAAAGGATGAGGCAGCCACTGACAAGGTGGGACACCTCCTCTCCGTGTTTGTTCCTGTGCTGGGGGTCTGCATACACCTTTCTCCCACTGGCTCAGGCAGTCCTAGCACCTAGGACCTGTTTCTCTCTCCCTCCTCCAATTTCATTGCCCTCGTCATGGCTGTGAGTCACAGCACTCATGGCAAGGCACGTAGAGTTCAGAACTAAATGTCTACCAGAGGTTTTTAACCACAGCTTGCAACAGGTATAAACCCAGTCCCGTCTGAGACTGTTTCTTCAGCAGAAACATGGGTATTTGCAGATATCTCAGACAGCAGAGTGTGTTCCCTTGGCCTAGGAGCTAGGGATCGATCCATCATCTCATACTGGTGACCTCTTTATTTTCCTGGGAAGAAGGCAAGCAGGCTCCCTCAGCCTTATGAGCACTGTACGTGGCTCTGCTGTAACCTGACCTCATCCTTGCCACAGCCACACACTGGCAGTCTCATCCTTATTTCTCCTTTCCATTTCAGCTCCCTTTGGATGTCTTTAATAACTACTTCAGCCTTGGCTTTGATGCACGGGTGACGCTGGAGTTTCATGAATCCCGAGGTACAGAGCAGTGGCAGGACTTGGGCAGGGTTTGTGGGATGGACCTTTTCTTTTTTTTTTGGGTTCCTCAGGAAAGTGAACAAGAGGATTTCCCCAGAGACAGACCTGAACTTTAAACATGAGGTGCAAGTTGAGGCTGCAGAGCGGCAAGAGGGGTTGCCTGCATGAGAAGAGAGCTGGGGTCTGACTGCTGGCCGAGGCTGGCTGGAGAGATATGTCTGAGGAGAGCTAGCAAGTGAAATATTTCCATGTGCAGGCCAATGACCCGAACTTTTTTTTCCTTTCCCTAGAGGCCAACCCAGAGAAGTTCAACAGCCGGTTTCGGAATAAAATGTTCTATGCTGGGGTGAGTATGTGGAGGATATCTGAGCATACCTTCATAGCAGCCTTAACAGCTGGAGCACAGGCATGGACCTGCCTCCTGTCTGCCCCCTAAACTCACTTTACATGGACCAAGTTACATAGACCTTCACATGCACCCAAGCTGAGCCTCCGTCCTGAAGCTGGAGAATTGCTGGAGAAAGGCTGCAGCGCTGGGAGTCACAGCTCCTCTTTGGCTGCGAGTGCTGCTGGCAGTACAGCTTGCTCCGTGGCCTGCATATAGTTGCTGTCTTGATCTCCTGCCACTATTGTTCTTGTTCTCTGGCTCATGGATGGTCACCCAGGCAGGACCTCCCCAGAGCTGTGGGGAGGCAGGCTGTCGTCCCTGCAGAGGAACAGGAAACCTTTCCAATAGAGTCTCCACACTACTTTGTTCTTTTATTTTATATCTTGGGCTAGTTACAGCTCCCTGACTAATTTACACCACCTTCCTTTATCTCGCCTCTAGACTGCGTCTCAACATTGCCTTTATTCCTCTGTCTGCCCATCCTCAATATACCTTCTACCCAGGTGTCTGGGTGGCTGGTACTTGAGCATACTAAAGGCCAGCTGCTGGTCTGTGCCATCTCATGTCTGTCCAGCTTGTGTCTCTCTTCCTGTCTGTACAGTTAAACCCAAAGGGAACCCATACTGTCCCTCCTGGTATCTCTACATGGTGTCACATCAGCTCTGGTTTGTGATGCTTCATTACAGCTTGAGACTGAATTTGTCTCTTGTGACTTGAGCCTTTCACTGGCAGAGACCCACCTTGCCAGCTCTTCCCTGAAGTCAGGACTGGGCTGGAAAGGGAACACTGAGGCATGTTACTGAAGGTGCCCCAGGGTTTCTGGTAGGGAATATAGCAAGTGGAATGAATCAGGTTATTCTGGGAGGGGAGGAGGAGAGGGCTTCCGCCAGTGCATGAAGAGAGGATTTGTGGTTTTCAGCAGCTGAGGTCTGCAGGTCAGCGACAGGCTTTCTGGCTGCTTCTTTCAGTGAACATCTGGACACTAACACTGTCTCTTACCTTGGCAGACGGCCTTCTCTGACTTCCTCACTGGGAGCTCCAAAGACTTGGCAAAGCATGTCAGGCTGGTTGTGAGTATGCTGGGGTGCTCTGGTGCAGTGAAGGGGTGAGCTGTGGAGATGTCAGGATTATTTCAGTGTTGGGGAGTGGATATGTTCCTGGGACATCAGCTTCCCTGACTTAGAGGACAGTCACTGCAGGGAGCAGAGGAGGGAGGCCATTTCTTCCAAAGTGAGTAGGATGGACCAGGCTCCCCCTTAAAGCAGCCTGAACACCCCTGTATTGTCTCCAGTGTGATGGGACAGACCTGACATCCAAGATTCAGGACTTGAAGCCCCAGTGCCTGGTCTTCCTGAATATCCCAAGGTGAGCAGTCCCAGGACCTGTCTCCATATGTTGGGCTTCTCACCCATGTGCCACAGATCCCTGCCTGGGTTTGGGGTGCCTGTCCATGCATCTCTTACCATCTTTTACAGGTACTGTGCAGGCACCATGCCCTGGGGCAACCCTGGGGAGCACCACGACTTCGAGCCTCAGCGCCATGATGATGGATGCATTGAAGTTATTGGCTTCACCATGACATCCCTGGTAAGTTAGTGCTTTTGCCAGTTGTAGCTAACAACTAAGGGAGTGACTGGTCCCATTGACCAGGTGTCAGCCAGCTCCACAGATCCTCTCTGGAGAAGCTGTGGTGCTGGCCTGTGTGACAGTGTCTGCTCTCTGAGATTTAGGTGAGGTCTTGTCATGCCCTGGCCTCTGTGGGTCCCTTCTCACTGAAATCAGACCTGAGACCCTCAGAACTTGGTTCACTTGCAACATCTAGCTGCAAGTGGGTGCTGCCCTCATCCACTCCTCAGTCCATGCTCTACTCTCACACTGAACCCTTTCACAGGCTGCCTTGCAGGTCGGTGGCCACGGGGAGCGGCTCTGTCAGTGCCGGCAGGTGGTTCTCACCACATCCAAGGCCATCCCCATGCAGGTGGATGGAGAACCTTGCAAGCTGGCAGCTTCCTGCATCCACATCTCATTGCGCAACCAAGCAAACATGGTGCAGAAGACCAAGCGGCGCAACTCCATGCCTCTGCTCAATGAGTAGGTTCTTCAGATCGATCTACCACCTTCTTACCGAGGAAGAAGGGTTGAGGTGGAGGGATGAGGGAGATAAGAAGAGCGTGGTCTGTCACCTTCTGATCTCTTCTGTCTTCCTTCTCCCCTGCACACAGCCAGCAGCCAGTGCCCGAGCGGCTGCGGATCCGGGTGAGCCGAATCAGCATGCGCGACTATGAGGCACTGAACTATGACAAGGAAAAGCTCAAGGAAGCCTGTGAGTGACTAGCTGAGTGACTGAAGGGTGGGAGCTTCAGTACATGAGTCTGGCAAAGCCTGTAGTTAAATTGCACGAGGTGTTGGGGATGGGGCACAGCCTGCTCCCTGAGTTGTGTCTGTGCCCTGTCATGCAGCTGTGCCACTTGGGATCATCGTGGTTCCAGGAGACAGTGACCTGGAGTTGTGCCGGACCCAAATCGAGAAGCTGCAGGAGGTGAGTCTCTGTGTGGGAAGTGGTTGTGGCTGGATGCCAAGAATAGAGGGGTTCAGGGAAAGGATTTTTAAACTTCCTTGACTTTAATGTGCCAACACACACACTCTTGCTTCAGGTCGTGGTTTGACTTCACCATGTGGTGGAGGCAGGATCCCAAGCTGAATGGCTTGTAGCTCCCTGCTGTTTGGCAGCTTCTTTCTCAACATTGCTCTTCTGACTGTGTTCTCCAAGCCCAGAGTGTCAGTGACGCAGAAAATTTATGGAGTAGTGGAAAAAGACACCCATCCTGTGGGGGCCTATCACCCTTCAACCCTCTGCAGGTTCTCTGTTTCCTGGCACAGCTCTGCCCTCTCCAGATGCCTGGATTAGGTTTATGACCCCTCCAACTCTTTTCATTTGCAAGTACTAACTTTTGTGCTCTTGCCAGTGTACTAGCACATGTCCATGACCTGTACACAGACTGTATAACTCTTGCTCCTGGTGAGCAGTGCCTTCTGAGTCCACAATGTGGCTCCTGATGCTGCACTGCTCAATATGATTCTCACCCAGAAGATTGAAGGGACATTGCTCAGTCCCTAGTTAGCTGGCTCTTGTGCCTGAGGGAATCCTATCCAGCGTGTGCATAGTGTCCTGCAGGGCTGAGTTGTGGAGCTGCTTGCCTGGGATGGCACACTGTCATCTGCCTCTTGCTCTGCCTGCTCTGCATGTCTGTCCCCTGCCCACCTTGTGCCGAGGCACTGGTGAGGACACACAGGCAGCCATATGGCTCCTGGGCTCAGAGGCTAACACTTTCCTATAGTGTCAACGTGGTAGACTGATGCCTCTGCAACCTCTTGCATCTCTAAAACTGTGCAGTGAGGGTGGTGTTTGTTGGTCACCCGATGGTTTATCTCTTCTTTCTCCTTGGACATCCACTGTGCTCTGATCTTAAAGTCAGGCAGGGACCAGCGACCTTGGCCAGGCAGTGTGTAAAGCCAGATATGTCAGCACATTAAGCAATTCCCATGGGATGAGAGAGGGGCTGGGGGCCTGCCCAGACACAGGCTGTAACAGCACACCTTGCCTTTCTGCAGGATTTCCCTCCACAGCCCTCTGCTTTAGAGCGCCTGCTCTTTCAGGTGTGTATGGCCTCACTCTGTCCACTGGGCCCGTCTTTTACGTCCACTGTGCCAGTCTCATGGGCTCGTCTTGTGACACCTCTCTACAGTGGGCTGGTGTGTGTTGGCTCCAGTCTGTCCCGTGCTGCTCCCCATTGCTCTGTGCTGTGCCTGTGTTCAAGTTCTCCTTTACATCCAAGCGCCTGTGGTCCTCTGTGTCTGCAGGAACCTCCCAAAGCAGGGGGATGCTCTGAAGAGAAATGGGGAGGCTAAAAGATACAACTTTGTCCTCTCTTTTTTTTTATGCAGGAGGGAGATGGAGCCAAGCTGAAGACACTGTCATTCCAGAAGCTTTCACCCAAGTGGTGCTTCCTGGACTGTGAGTATCATCCTTCCGTGGGAGTGTTGACTGTGTCTGATGATGTGCTAGCAAGGTCCTTTGGTCTGCCATCTCAGTGGAGGTAGAGGAGGGAGATCCATGTGGCAGCAAAGATGCAAAGGTTATTGATGGGTTAGAGACCACAGATGCACCTGAGAATGAGGGCATAGGAATTAGGGTGGTGGAAAAGGTGGTGGAATCAGTAGCTCAACTGAAGTGCATCTCCACCAGTGCATGCAGCATAGGCAACAGACAGGAGGAACTGAAAAGACGTGGTACAACAGGAAACTGCCATAGTTGCCATCACAGAGACATGGTGGGACAAGTCATGCAACCAGGCTGCAATGGATGGCTATAAACTCTTCAGAAGACACAGGCAAGGAAGGAGAGGCAGTGGGGTAGCCCTGCACGTTAGGAAGTGTTTCATTTGTCTAGAGCTTATTGATGGTGACAGTAAGGTTAAGTATTTATGGATAAAAATCAAGGGAAAGACCAACAGGGCAGATATCCTGGTGGGAATCCGTTACAGACTCCAGCCAGGATAAAGAGACAGATGAAGTATTCTGTAAGCATCTGGGAGAAGTCTCACCATCACCAGCCCTTGTTCTCGTGGGAGACTTCAGCTTACCGTATGATTGCTGGAAGTACAACATAGCAGAGATGAAGCAGTCTAGAAAGTTTTTGGAGTGTGTGGAAGGTAGCTTCCTGACATACCTTCCCAGCTAGAGAATGTGGCCTGCTGGACTTGCTGTTTGTGAACAGGAAAGGACTGGTGGGTGATGTGAAGTTGGAAGCCACCTTGGGCATCATGATCACAAAATGATAGTTTTTGATTTGTGGCGAAGTAAGGAGGGGTGCCAGCAGAACTGCCATCTTGGTCTTCTGTAGGGCAGATTTTGGCCTATTTAGGAGACTTCTGATGGTGTCCCTTGGGAGTCAGTCCTAAAGGGGCAAAGAAGTCAAGGAAGGCTGAACATGCTTTAAGAAGGAAATTCTAGAGGCTCAGTAGCAGTACATCCCCATGCACCAAAAGATGAGCTGGCAGAGAATAAGACCAAGCTGACTGAAGGCAGAGCTTTGGTGGGAACTCGGGAGAAGGGAAAGAGGGCAGACAACTCTGGAGGATTACAAGGATGTCATGAGCTTATGCTGGGAGAAAATCAGAAAGACTAAAGCCCGATGAGAACTTAATCTGGCTACTGCCATGAAAAACAACAAAAAATGTTTTTACAAATACATTAGCAACAAAAGGAGGGCTAAGGAGAATCTCCATCCTTTTTTGGGTGAAGGGGGAGACATAGTGATAAAGGATGAGGAAAAGGCTCAGGTACTTAATGCCTGCTTTGCCTTAATCTTTAATAGTAAGACCAGTTGTTCTCAGGATACCCAGCCCCCTGAGCTGGAAAACAGAGACAGGGACCAGAATGAAACCCTTATAATCCAAGGGGAAATGGTTAATGACCTGCTGCACCATTTAGACACACACAAGTCTGTGGAACTGGATGGGTCCACCCAGGGCTGCTGAGGGAGATGTCAGAAGTGCTCACTGAGCCACTTTCAATCAATTATGAGCAGTCCTGGCTAACGAGGTCCCAGTTGACTGAAAGTTAGCAAATATGATGCCCATGTATAAGAAGGGCCAGAAGGAGGATCTGGGGAGCTACAGGCCTGTCAGCCCGACAGGCCTTTTTCATGCCATGAAAAGTCATGGAGCAGATCATCCTGAGTCTCATCATGAGACACAGGCAGAACAACCAGGGGATCAGGCCCAGCCAACATGGGTTTGTGAAAGGCAGGCCTTGCCTTACTAACCTGATCTCTTCCTTTGACAAGTTGACCTGCTTAGTGGAAGAGGGAAAGGTTGTGGATGTTGTCTACCTAGACTTCAGTAAAGCCTTTGACACTGTTTCCCACAGCATTCACCTGGGAAAACTGGCTGCTCGTGGCTTGGACAGCTGCACTGTCCACTAGGTAGAAAACTGGCCAGATGGCCAGGCAAGAGAGTGGTGGTGAATGGAGTTAAACCCAGATGGTGGCCAGTCACTAGTGGCATTCCCCAGGGCTCAGTATTTGGGCCAGTTCTGTTTATTATCTTTATCAATGAACAAAGGGATTGAGTGCCCCCTTAGTCAGTTTGCAGACAACCCCAAGTTGGGCAGGAGTGTTGATCTTCTGGAGGGTAGGAAGGCTCTGCAGAGAGATATGGACAGGCTGGATTGATGGATCGAGGCCAGCAGTATAAGGTTCTACAAGGCAAAGTACCAGGTCCTGCATTTGGGTCACAATCCCAGGCAGCACCACGGGCTGGGGGAAGAGTGGCTGGAAAAGTGCCTGGCCAAAAGGGTCTGGGAGTGCTGTTCAAAGGTTGGCTGAACATGGGCCAGTATTGTGCCCAGGTGGCTAAGAAGGCCAATGGTTCCTCTTATGTCAGAATTAGTGTGGCCAGCAGGACTTGGACAGTGATAGTCCCCCTGTACTTTGCACTGTGAGGGCACACCTCGAATCCTGTGTTCAGTTTTGGGTCCCTTGTTATAAGAAGAACATTGAGATGCTGGAGCATGTCCAGAGAGGGGCAATGGAGTTTGTGAAGGTTCTGGAGCACAAGTCTTAGGAGGAATGGCTGAGGGAGCTGGGGTTGTTTAGCCTGGAGAAAAGGAAGCTAAGGCTTATCTCTCTCTTCAGTTACCTGAAAGGAGGTTGTAGCCAGTTGGGGTTCGGCCTCTTCTCCCAAGTAACAAGTGACAGGGTAAAAGGAAATGGCCTCAAGTTGTGCCAGGGGAGGTTTAGATTGGATATGAGGAGGAATTTTTTTGCTGAAAGGGTGGTCAAGCATTGGAAGAGTCTGCCCAGGAAAGTAGATAAGTCAGTATTCCTAAAGGTATTTTAAAGATATGTGAATGTGGCACTTAGGGACATAGTTTAGTGGTGGGCTTGGCAGTGTCGGTTTAACGGTGGGACTCAATGATCTTAAGGGACTTTTCCAACCTAAATGATTTGATGATTCTGTGAATCTGGGGCATGAGAGGACAGATACTCAGTGACAAGCCACAGGGAGCCATGTGACGCCTGGAACTCAGGGATGTTGGGGTTGAGCACAGCAGTGCTTTGACCCAGGCCATGTCTCTGGCTGCTGACCAGGAGTGAAGTAAGGGATGTCTGCTGGTCTCCTATCCCCGGACCTGAAGGCAGCTTGGCAGCCCGTGTTCGGCACACTGGGACTGCTGGGGCTGCTCTCCTGTGTCATGCAGGCAGGGGGCCCCCCTACTCCACATGCTGGGAGCCAGGCTCACCATCAGCATCCCAGTGCTGTAGGGGAGCAGGCTCCCTGCTGAGCTCCGGCTGCTTCTTTCCCCCTTACAGAAAGTAACTTTCTTCTCTCCCTTTGCCTTCACTGACCAAGAGGCTCCCTCTATACCTAGAAGCTGGCTGAGAGAAATGCCCATTTGGTGGCACTTCATCTCCCTGACTTCCCAACAGCAGGGTGTAGAGCACAGCAGAGCACAGCCATAGGTTGCAAGGTGGGCCTGGGAAGCCTCGTACTAGGCAGAGAGGATGCAATTTCTCCCTTTGAGGTTCCGGACCTGCATGTGGGGTTGCTGGCGCTGCTGTTCCCAGATGTCACTACCAGGACTGCTGTACCAGGGTCACTTTCCCTTCTCCTACCAGTCTCCCAGCAGTAGGTTCTGAACTTGGGAAAATGTGTCAAAGGCCAGAGCCTCATTCAGTGCAGCACAGGCTCATTCAAGTGGCTGAATTATAGGCCTTGAACAGTAGCTCTCTGGCTGTAAATCTCCAGCCAGGACTGGATAAATGTGGCTCTTCCACTTCTCTTGTCTGCTCTGGCAGATCCCAACTCTGTTTGCAGAGAGATTTCCTTGGGTCCCCAAGGGTCCCATGGCAGCAACCTCTTCTGGACTGGCATTAGCCACCTAGCAGGACATAGGGGAAATGCCTGCTGCCCTGCATGGGAACCCAATTGTCTTGGCACTGTGCTCTTACCTTTCCTACTCTCCCTTGATGATGTCCAAAGTCCCCAACCCTTCCCTGCTTCCCCAGTGATGGTGGCTGCATGTCTCTGGCTATAGCATAGCCACTTGCTCTGTAGGACCTTCTCTCCTCCTGTGGTGATCTCTTCTCTTGGGAAGAGGGCTGCACTCAGACAGGCTGGAGGCTGGTTTGAAGCTCTCCTGCCATCCTAGAAGACAGGGTCTTGGATCTACAGCTGGCAGTGGCATGCTCTGTTGTGCCTGCAGTCACATGCTCTGCACGGCCTTATGGGAGGTCTGTGGGACCTTACTCCATCAAGCCAGCAGAAGGCTGAGCTCCCCCTTCTCCCAGCCCCACCTAGTGCCCCCACTTCTGAGCACTGTGGAACAAGGTGCACCATGTTAATCAGAGCAGTTCCTCACCTGGTGTATGTGAATGCTGAGATGTGCCCTGCACAGCCCTGAGCTTCATCTGCTTAAGATAATGGTGGAGCACCCAAAAGCCACCAGAAGGGCCTTGACATCAGCTAGATGTGTTCTTGCCTTCCCTGTGGCTCCCTGACAGCAGTCATTGAGGGGGAGACAGCAAGCAAAGGCACGTTAAACAGGGGCATGATGGTCACAGAGGCCTAAACATCTGTCTCCTGGGGGAAGAAAGCAGCAGAGTCAGAAAGAGAAGCTGTTCGCTCCTGGTCAGGGAGTGCTGTTTGCTTTGCTGTGCTCTCTGTGCAAGCCATGAAGTGGCTGGATAATAGCTCACTGTCACTCAGAGTTGGAAAGTGGCTGTCTCTCTTGTCTCACACCAAGAATCACCCTGTCTTGTTCTGTCCCTGTCTCACAGCAACCACAGCCAATCGGTTCTACAGGATAGACCGCGCACAGGTGAGTGCAGCCTCATCCTCCACCATCATCCTCCTGGTATCTGCTGGAAAGGTGCTTGGGTGTCCCACCTTCATGCAAACCAACAGGCAGGCAGAGCCTTGGGGTCACGCAGGTCTCACACTGCTGCCCTGCCCTGTGGCATCCCCCAAGGGATGGCACAATGAGCCTAGTTCAGGACCAGCCCCAGCACCTCCAGGTTCCTGGAGAAAAGGGAGAAAGTGTGGCTGGTTGCTGCCCACAGGGCCCTACAGTGGAGTGGGTAAGGAATAGCAAACATCCAAGACTGGCCAGGGAACTCACTGACTGGGGTCATCTTCACCAACCTTAGATGCTTTTCCCCAGTGATCTGGAGAAGAGGACATGGAGTTGAGGTTTACAATGTTCATAAGTTGGCAAATTGATAGGAAGCCTGAAAAGGACAAGGAGATGTGAAGGTTCCCAGGCACAGGACTCTTCAAGCCACCACTTTCCTGAGCAAATGGATGGGCTACAAGGCACAGGATGTGAAGGGATGGAGCTGTGCAGAAGGCAGTCTTGCTTCTGAGCAGGCCTGACTTGTGTCTTTCAGGAGCACCTCAACTATGTGACAGAGATCTCTCAGGATGAGCTCTATGTGCTGGACCCAGAGCTTGTGATCACCCAGACTGTGAGCACCTCTCCTGCCATGCCTGACCTCGTGGACTCATCTGCCACACCCCCTGGGCACCACTTTGCATTCCCCTCCTCTTCTTCCTCTCCACCCTCTTCTCCTGCCCCCAGGTGAGTCTGAAATGGGGTACCTCAGGAAGGATAGGCAGTGAGAGAAGCAGGGTTGGCTTCACAGCATTGATCCCTGGGCCAGATTACAGAGGGGCTCCCTGGAAACGAGCAGGAATTCAGTGCTGAGTTAAACCAAGGGGTGAGATGCTGTCCTGTCTTCCTTGTTCCTCTGCCAGTGCTGCTATAAGCAGTGGAGCATCACCGCGTGTCTCAGGCATGGGGTAAAGCTCCAGCACCTGGCCCATGGGGCAAAAGACATGGGAGTCTTTCAATCCAGCTAAGGCCAGCCTCAGGTAGAAAAGAGCTGTGGAGCCAGCAGCAGTAGAAATGGGAGAGTAGGGGTACGGAAGAACCCAAATCAGGGAAGAAGTAGATGACGTGGCCAAACAGCAGTCTCTTGATCTGCTTCTCGTCCTGCCTGCTGAAGGAGTGCCATAGGCAGGTTTCTCCACAGCCATCCCTCTGTGCACATTGTGTACTTCTGGGTGATCTGCTGCCAGGACTGGCAGAGTTAGTTACACCTTTTCTTCTTCCCTTCCAGCGCTGAGCCTGAGCACTGCCTCCCACACAGAGGTGAGTTGTGTCCCAGCCCCTGTTACACCCTCTCAGGTCGTGCTTTTTTGTTTTCTTGCCATGTTTTTTTTTTGCCTGTTCTTTCCCTGGTGACCAGGTAGGAGCCCTGCTGCCCATGTGCTAGTGGGAGCAGGGAGCCCTGTGGGTAGGTGACCCCAGAGGTGGGCAGGAGACACCTGATAGTGATCAGTGGAACAGCCCAGCCAGGCACCTTCTGGGCTCCACTATGTGGAAAATGACGTGTCAATGGGTTAATCTCCTGCCTGCAGAGCTGAGCACTCTAGGCTGGGTGGGGAGGCTGCCTCCACTGGGCAACTTGGGAAGTGGGAACACTAGGACAAGGGCCTCACCAAGCTGAGCAAATGGAAGGAGCTTCCTGAAGCTTGATCAGAGCCTGGAAGTGTGAGTGAGTCATTGGTGAGGAGTATCTTGGACCCTGGCTGATGCCCAGGAGATCTGTTCCCCACTTCTATCACAAGTTATCCTGCCCATGGGCAGAGACTACTCCCCCTGCACACACAGTGGCTGAGGTCTCACTGCACCCCCAGTTATGTGATCTCTTTTTCTTTCCCCTAATTTGTTCCTTACATTTCTGAAGGTGGAGGAACAATGTAAATCCTGTCTGACCAAGGGATTAGCACCTGGAGGATCTTGTGCTGTACCCTTAGCAGACTGCTCCACAGCCCTGGTGCCCAACCCTTGTCTCCAGCATTAGATAAATAGCGTTACAGCTTGACTTTTCTGACCATGGCACATCTTCCTTCTTTGCAGACGATCTTCTAATAGAAGCTGCCAAGGGTGGCAACTTTAGCAAGGTAGGTGCTCCCGCAGCCTGCTGTGATGAGCAGCCAGGGCTGGCTCTGGGCAGTCTCCCTGCAGCCTTCTCAGGGGGCATGCCCCTCAGGCTAAGGGAAGCCCTCCCAGCCATGCTCTTCAGTTGCCCTGGAGCAGCTCCTGTCAAGGGTCTTCCTTCAGGAGTGGTGTCTGGAAAACAGGCAGGCTTCTGGCAAGAAGCTGTGTTCCTTTCCTGGGGGACGCATAGGGAGGGGACTTGGCAGCATTGCTGAGCTGGACAAAGCTCCCCACCAGCCCCAAATATCCACACAACTTATCAGGCACTTCAGGGACACAGTGCCAGGGCTTGGGTCTTGGAGCTGGGGAAGGCAACTCATCCTGAGCAATCTGGGGATCTTGTAGTTCCAAGAGCTGCATCGAGCTGGAAGAGACCTGATGGTGCGAGACTCCTCAGGCCAGACTGTCCTTCACCATGCCGTCAAATCAGGGAGCAAGGACATCGTCAGATACATCATTGAGAACGGTGAGCTGGGGCCACCCTTAGCAAAGGAGCCTGGCAGCCAAAAAAGCCCAACCCTCTGCTCAGAGGGAATGCTCCTGGTCTTAGATCCCTTCCCTCCGGATTTGCTACATCATCCTGGCATCTGTTTGCCAGTACTGGGGTGTCCCTATGGCTGTTGCTGCATCCTGGCAGGGGTGAAGAATGTCTCTGAGAAACATTTCTCAGTGTCCTGCTTCTGCTATCAGGGCAGCTGACCTATTGTTTTTGGCAGCTCCCAATTTTTTCAGCTCCCGCTGAAATACAGGCTGCTTTATTTAGATATGTCTCTGTAATGAGTCCACAACCAACACTTCTTCCTTGGGCTCAGCTGGGCTCAGATGCTATTGCTGACTTGAGTGCTTTGGAGTTGGGACTTAGTCAGGCAGCATGAAAATAGCAGCCCCTATGGAACAATGTAGAATGTGACTACGAGTAGGTAGGTCTTTCTCTGCCGTGCAGTGGGTCTCACTCGCCCTGCACTCTTTCTTTCCACAGCCCCTTCAGAAATCCTTGATGCCACGGAGGAGGAGAAGTAAGTTGCTGACCGACTTATGTTGCCTGTTGGCCAGACCCTCTGCGAGGTGACCAGTCATTTGGGCATTTCAGCTGCCTGTGCACCAATTACCAGCCATGATTCCCAGTCCGTTTTGGACTGACTGCCCCTGTGTGTCACCCCCTCTTCTGCCAGGGCTTCCTGGACAAGCACACAACCCACCATCAGCTTCTGCTGCCGCTGAATTTGCTCTCCCTCGCTGCCACCCGCATGTGCTGCTTGTCCCCATTTGGGGGGACATCTCACATCTCCCGCTTTCTCCTCCCCAGCGGTGAAACCAGCTTGCACCAGGCTGCAGCCTTACGCCAGCGCACTATCTGCCACTACATCGTGGAGGCCGGGGCTTCGCTCATGAAGACAGACCTGCAGGTGACAGTGGAGGAGGGGTGGCAGTGGGGCTTTCTGGGGTGAGCAGAGGGTTGGCAGGAGCAGGGCCAGCAGGAGAGCAGAGCAAGAGTGCTTTGGGTGGGTGTTTGCCAGCCAGAAAGGAGCTGGCACGGAGCACACGTGCTTGCCCAGCAGAGTCCAGCTACGGAGGGGTTAAATCCCTTTCCTCCCTGCACTTCTCTCTCTGTTGTTTTATTAAATTAGAAGCGAGGGGCTGGAATGTCTCATCCCTGTCTCCCCCTTTCCACCCTCTGGGGTCAGAGCAAGGACATTCTCCCTGCAAGCTCCGTCCCAGCTGCAGGACTCCCCCCGCTCTCCCCCACAGGCAGTCGTGATGGGGGAGCTGGGAGCTCCTTTCAGTGGGGGAAGCTGGCCTGCAGGGAGCAGGAGCAGGCAGTGGCAGCAGTTTCCCTTACATGCTGTGTTAATTGAGCTGTGCCTTGACATCAGGGAATTGTGCCAGCCCTGGCAGAGATGTTGCAGAAGGGGAGGGCTTGAGGCCATATTTTGGTACAGGAGGTTCCCAGGGCTGGCATGCAGCAGAGAGAATGTGGTCAGATCTGTCTGGTAGAAGCTTCTAGTGATGGGCTGTAACAGAGGAGATGTAGAACAAGCAAAGAAGGTCCAATCTGGACGGGTCTGGGGCACAGGTTCGGAGCCCAGCTGAGGGGTGCAAACTTGCTGGAGCTTGAGAGGCAAATTTAGACAATTCCAGTTTGCCAGTTGCCAGGGAGATGCTGTACAGACAATCTCTGGCTCCCCATCTCTCTTCCTTGGTCCTGTCTAAGGCTTAGCCTTTGCACAGCACCCAGAGTCAGGCTGGCCTGGATGGAGACTTGGCTGGCAGAGGCACGAGGAGAGAGCAGATCTAAGGGCACAGCCCCTCTCTGTCCCCAGCCCCCTCATTTGCCTGAAGGAAGGGAACAGCCCCCAGCCTGCCAGCACAAAAGGGAGCCTCACTCAGGCATGCTACCTGCCCCAGGGAGTGGGCGTGCACGTGCCTGTGCATGTCAGGGTTTGTAGCTGTCTGGGGACCCCTCTGCGACGCTGCACTGACCTCGCATGGGCTCTGGGTCACAGCCTGCCTGCACAGGCAGGACCCACCTCGTTAGAAACCCCAGTGAGACCTGTAGCACAGGTTCAGAGTGGGCTGATCCCACTCCCTGCAGTGGTGAGAGAGGCTGAGCCTTATCAGTTGGTGTGCCTGAGCTCAGCCAAGCAGAGAGACCCTGGCAGCTCTGGTTTCAGGCTGCAGGCAGCATTGCAGAGGGGCTTCTGCAGGGGGACAGGAAAGAAGCTCAATTCCTCCTCTGTTAGATGAGTGATTGCATTCAGGGGCTGTGGGGAGGAGGTCCCTGAGGAGAGCCAGCACTGAAGGACAGAGTGGTCCCTGTCCCCCTGACGGTGTGGCTGCTGGGGGATGTGTGCAGGACCATGGGGTGTGCCCAGTCTTGGGGCGCACATGCAAAAGAGGGGATTTCTTGGTGCATGACACCTCTGCAGCCATGGATGGGCTTTTTTGGGCAGCTCTATCTAGGCCCAGTGGAGGTTCCACATGTCTGATCATTGTTCCTGATGGAGTAATGTGGCTATGGGTTGCTTTGGAGGAGCAGGCACCCTGCTGCAGCCTGTGTCCTGCTGTGCACCAGGGGATGAGTGGGGCAGGCTGGGTATCCCTTCCAGCCTTGGTTTTCAATGGCAGTGGCAGAGTGCCAGGTTTCTGTGGCCTTTCTCAGTGGCGTGGCAGAGCCTGGGCAGTTGGTGAGGAGGAGCAAGGGGAGGGAAGGGGGAGAGGAGATGGAGCTGGGAGCTGTTAACAGATTTGCTTTTTATGGAGTGCGGGAGTTCATTAGTGGACACAGTCCAGATGGCTGCAATAAGCTGGTGAAATGTGATCCTCCTCCGGGAGCAGGAGCGAGCAGGAGCGCTAGCCAGGCTGAGAGAGAGAAGGGGGGGTTGGTATTCCTGGGCATTCCCCAGACATACCCCTCATTCCTCACCCTTTCCCTCCTGCCTCCCCAGCATAGGTAAAGAGTAGGTCCTGGGGACCAGCCTTTTTCTCCTCTCAGTTGGCTGGTGATGGCCAGGGTCAGTCTTTGTCCTAGCCATGCCTGGAGCTGATGACCCTTCAGGGGACAGTTTCCAGTCCTGCGGCAGTCAGGCTCCTCAGGACCACATTCATCCCATGGCAAGCACGTGGGCATTTGGCTACCACCTGCCTTGGGGCTTGGCTGCAAGCTCTGCTAGACCCAGTTGCATGGGGGAATGGGGGCACCTTTGGGTGCCAAGGCAGTATTTAGGCAGTGTTTGGCACTGACTTCTTGCATCCCCTATGCAGGGTGACACCCCGAAGCACCGTGCTGAGAAAGCCAATGACCCTGACTTAGCTGCCTACCTCGAGAACCGACAGCACTACCAGATGATCCAGCGGGAGGACCAGGAGACAGCTGTGTAGTGCTTGGCGTGCCTTAGCCCAAGCCAGCTTGGGCAGGACAAGAGGACAATGCCAACTGGCAGAGCTATGAGTCTGGCCCAACCCTCCCTAGATATCAGCCTGGTCCTTGGAGATGGATATAGCAGAGTTCTGCCCCAGGCCGGGCTGGAACTCTGTTTATGAGGACAATGGGTATTTCAGACTTGAAGCCTGATTCTTTGTATGTCCACTCCTTCACCTTTCATTCACCACATTCCCTGCCCTAGATGGGCTCTATCCCCCGGCCATTTTGAGGCAAGGCAGGCTGAAGCCCCCAGTCACTCTTGTGCATGGGAGTAATGCCAGTGCCTCCTCTGCAGGCTCCTGCCTATGATCCATGTGGGATATCGTTGCTCAGCCCCTCTCTCTGCTGGCAGTGCCCCTCTTAGGTGCTTGGCTATGTTCATGTCTTGTTCCTCCTCTCCTGTCTGGTACAGCTGCAGGAGGCACAGGTTCTGCAGGCAGACAGCAGAGGCCATGAGCCTCAGACTTTGCCGCAAGGGAAGCAGCACAACTTACTGCTTCTGCCTCTTCCTTGCTCCTGGGTCTGCTCCAGGTGTTGCCATACCCAGAGCCTTCTGCAGCAGGAGGGAAGTCGCACCCAGCCTTTCCTCAGAGCATCTGGGACTGGTGCAGCTGGAAGCAGGGCAGCTGGTGCCCTCCTGATTGCCTTTAGTGCTCAGCCAGTCAGCTGCCTGGCTCAGGGTATGAGTGGCACACAGGAAGGCTACCAAGCCGTCCCACCATCCTTCCCTCCATGGGACTGGGTGGGAGAGCTTGCGCACCCAGTGTCTGCTGGGCATCTCTTTGTGAGCCTACTGCATCATGTAGCCATGGTGAAGAGCTGCACTTGACTCTGAGTAGTGCCTGTGGTGAAGCCTGTTACATTTCCCAAATGCTGACTTGGATTCAGCTGCCCTCCCTGGTTCAGTTTCCCCTTCAATGCTAGTCTGTGCATGGGGCTGGAGGGGCAGTGCTGGGGTCAGTGCTGCTCTCAGGGATTCCCTCCCATGCCCCCCAACCTGGCAACATGCATCTTCTGAGTTCAACTCCTGCTATTCCCTGAACTGGGCATAGGACTTTGGAGGGAAAACTTTGGAGCTTACCTATCCAAGGCACAAAGTCCCTGGGCAGGCCACCAGCTCACCCTCTCTGGTTTTAGCAGAATGAGGAACCCGGGAAGCGTATGGGCTCCCAGCCCTGAGTCATGCCTGCAGGGGGGCCTGCCGTGGAGCATGAGGCACCACAGCCCATCTGCCCTGCAGATGCTGTGGACGCTTGATGCAGAAGCATCAAGCCAGCCCTTCAGCAAGGCTTTTACAGAACTGACATTCTCTGAGACCAGGAGGTGCCAGCAGAGGAGGAAAGCTGATAGCTCTGGGCCTGGCAAACCTGCTTGGCACTTTCAAGTGGGCAGTGAAGTGGGTTGCTGTTCACAGCTTGGATCCTGGGAGAGCATACTGCTGCTGCCGCGTGGGGTCTGTACAGTCCCTCTGCATTTACACCCAGCTGTGCCCACTGGGTAGTGCCAGACAGTACCATTTGAATGTCTCCTAATACCAATACCAAAAAAAGGCGATTATACCACAGAGAACCAGAATACTCTTCAGGTTTTTTGGCCAGAGGCAGAGTTCCCTTTGAGGGATGGGGGATACTGTAGAGGGGAACAGAGGCAGAGAGCAGTGCAGAGTGGCAGAGGCCAGTGGCAGAACTGGCGGGCCACTGACAAGGCACTGTCATCTTCTCAGAGGTCCACACTACTGCTCCCCCAGATGGGATGCCTAGCTTGGCCCAGAGCCATCTACAGCGCCAGCTTGTCACTTTCTCCCTTACAGTTTTTGTACAGGTAGTTGAGAGACACACTGTCCCCCTCCCTGCCTGGCCCCTCCGTGCATGCGTGAGCTGAGTTGCTGTGCAATTCCAAGCCTGCTTGTATTTTGGTGAAGACGGAGGGGGTGTTGGTTGCCCTGCTCACTGAGGGCAGGGGTTTCTGTGCAATACCTGGGTTTGTGTTTCCTAGATGCTGTTGTAGGATTGTATTTTTGTAACTCCGTGAGGATGCTGGCTCCAGCAGGCCCAGGGCCTGGCACGAGCCTGTGTTCCCATCGCTTTTCAACTTTGACTGTTTGGATGTTGTTGTTTCTTGCCATTGAAATAAAGAGATTGATGTTTTAGTTCCCGTCTCCTGCTGCATCCGCAAGAATGCAGTGGGTACTGCACCAGTGATTACTTGCACAGCTCAAGCAAGGTCATACCCCAAGGCCTCTGCCCCCATCCTAACTTGGGGGTACTCTTGGGAGTTCCCTGTGGGCCCAGGTCCTTGTGCACTTCCCTGCACAGCATCCCTCTGGAACTCTGCTAGATATGGGGTCTTTGTCCTTAGGGCCTTTCTCCCCCCTTCTGTGTCATACATCAATACTCAGTATAACACAGAACAGGGAGAAAGTGCACTGCCACCCAAGTGATCCAGAAGGGCTTGGAATTGTGAGTTAGGAAATGGCAGCCTGTTATTGCTCCCTGGGGCAAAGGCAGCAGCCCCAGCAGTTGCCCTGCCCTGTGCAGCCCACAGTTATTAGTGGGTGGTGGGTACTGCAGTGGCATCCAGTCTCCGATTTCAAAACATTTGTTGGCCTTTTCTTGTGATGAGCTGTCCCTAGCCATGCTGCTCTGCGGGAGATGAGCCTGCCAGGGCCTCTTCCTATTGTTTTGCCACCGGTCCTTCCTCCGGTGCTGAGCACTGAGGGCAGAGATTATCTCTGCCTCTGCCGCTCTGGTGGGAGGACTGCTCTCCAGTTAGAAAAAGCAGAGGATTAGGGACACTTCTGCTACCAGCCCCAGACTCATAAGGATGACTGTGGCCAGCCCCATCTCTCCTGCATAGCTTCCTTTGGAAAAGGGAGGTAATCACTTTGGCTGATGACGTGCTGATGGTGGAGCCAGAAATGGACATGGTGGGTAATGAGGAGCTATAGTCATACCTTCAACTGGGATTCCTGAGGGCAGTTTGGCAGCCTGCCTGGAGCTCCTGCTGCCCCCTCTCTGCTTGGAGAAGAAGCCTCCTTCCCCGGCTGCATTGCCCCTTCCACCCCCTCTGCCTCTCTTTATGGTCTTCAGCCTTTCAGCTTCTGCTGAGAGCTAACAGTGGGGATCTGTAGCAGGTGTAAGGCACCAAATTTTCCTGGCCTCCCCAGGGACCAGGCCTACGTGCAACTGGGAGGAGGGTGCCCACTGCTTCAGTACCCAGACCCCAGCATGTTAGCACTTGGCCCATGTCTCAGCAGTGAGGATTGTCAGTAACCATGGCAATTAGAGTTTTCCACCTGATCCAGTGTCAGGTATATGGTGGGGAAGAGAAGCTGTAACATATTCACTGTGATGAGGGCTGTTAGGAAAGGGGCAGTGTAGCTGTGGGGCAGAGGGCCTCGGCATCTCCCCTTTCTCCCTTTCAGTCAGGTGTTGGAGGTTTGGAGGTCTGTCTGCCCTCCTGTGAGATGGAAACGCACCTAGGGGTGTATGGACAGGGTACATGTGTGCAGGCTGGAGAAGGCCATGCAAGTCCAGCCCCAGCTAAGCAGAGCTGGGGTGACAGCAGTTGGCTCTGTTAATGATCACCTGCCACACACCTCAACAAGGAAAACGTCATCCCTCTCCCATGCACAGCAGTGCACTGCTGCACCATGCACTATCCGTTTCCCAAGGAGCAGGCTTTGACCAAAGATGGGAAATGCAGACCTGACACGTCATGAATTAGTTTGTGACATTTTTAGAGGTAAAAAGCTCAAGTTAAGCAATTGCGGGGAAATGCACCTGGTTTGGTCACACTCCCTCTTTTTCCTCCTTCCCTCAGCATGAGGCCCCTTTCTGCAAACACAGCCTGCTGCTTGTTTGAGCTGGGGAAGGAGCCATTTCCCCCACATCCCTCAGAAAGGGTCCAAAGAGATCAAGCACAGGCTCTGCTGAGACTGATGTGCACCAATGCATCCCTGCTCTCCTGCACTTATCTCCTGGTCCCCAGCCCAAGAAGGCAACAGGAGCGGCTTGGGAATGGCTGGAAATGGAAGGAGTGAAAGTCTGCACAGGGTTTCACCATACGTTATTCTGCTCTGCCCTGGGGATCCAGGTGAGATCTCCAGCTCCTGGCCAGAGACAGCTGAAGAAAAGCAGCATTGCTCACTCCACACCTAGTTCTTTAAGAGTTCTAGCAGGCCTTGGTTTGCTCGTCATAGTCCCGTTACTCAGACTTGCAAACCTGATGCATACCTAGGTCCTTCCCCATCTTTTTTACAGTGAAGTTTGTCTTGGCAGCTTTCTTCAGCTTTAGTTTAAAGGCCCAGCAATGCGGGGAGGCTATTGGCCTTGCTACCTGCCCAGCTGTCCGGATCCATTTCTGCATCCTGGGCTAAAATGTACAGCCCAGCATGTCCAGACCTCTCACCATCCAGAGTAGTACCTGTTGCTGTGTGTGCAGCAGGCAGGGGAGATTCCATGTTCCCACATTTACCAGCCCTCAAAACCTCTGCAGATGTTCAGGAAACTGCTGGCAGGGTGTGAGTTAAATGCACGGAGAAGAGAGCTGGTTTCAAAGCAGCTCATAAAAACCAGCCCCTCCTGCCCTGCAACCCCACCTGTGCCAGCCCTGCTTTCGGCAGCCTTCTTCCAGGATAAGGGGTGGGAAAATGGCTCTATTCCCCATTACAGCCCCATTCTTCTGGCATGACACTCGCCTTTCTGACTGCTGATTCCAGAGGAGAATTCACTTGGCCCCTGCCTCAGCTCACCTCCTAAGAAAAGGGGGCGGATGTGGGGGAGGGAGCAGTCATGTCTGCAAGGTCCTTTTCATCCCCCACCAGCAGTCTGATACCCCGGCTTGGTGCAAGAAGGGCTGCAGCATGGCTGAGCTGGGGACCAGCAGGCAGGCCACAAGGAGAAGGGCTGCAGCATGGCTGAGCTGGGGACTGGGAGGCAGGTCACAAGGCATGGTCTGGAGAGGTGCTTGGGCCAGCAGGTTAGTGATGTGCTGCTTTGGATGCTGAGCAAGTACCCCCCACCTCCCCCAGTGCCCTCCCACGAGAGGCAGAGCAAGCAGGGAGAGACCATGAAAGGCCGGTCCATCGATGCCAGTGGCCTTGATGGGGAAAGAGGCATTGTGGAGCTGGCAGAGGCACGGTGTGGTTCCCTTCACTCCATCGAGGCCTCGGGACTACCTTCCCGCGTCTCAGAGCGGCAGCCCCAGGAGAGACCCTGACCGGCTGGCTGTTCAGCCGTGCACCCCTTCGGCCACTCAGTGATATTGGGGTGCGTGGTCAGCTGAACCCCCACAGCTTCCCTGATATCGCGCAGCGGCTGCGGGTGGGAGAGCACTGCGACAAGGTGAGACCGGGCAGGGGGCAGGGGCCGTGACGCCCCCGGGCACAG
>VZRE01006767.1:100737-122332 GCA_013396775.1 Cephalopterus ornatus
CCAGCGGGCCGCCGCCCCCGCCTGCCCGCCCTCCCCCCTCCCCGCCGGCCGAGGGGCCAGCCTGCCCCCTCCGTCGCCCTGCCTTTCTGCCTGCCGGGGAGGGGGGGCAGAGGAGGAGCTTGTGAAAAGTTTTGGGCTAAAAACCCACCTTTTTGCTGCCAGCCGAGCCCGACGTCAGGGGCCGCTGTGCGCTGCGCGGGGCTCCGCACGCGGCCGCCACACAAAGGCAGCAGCTCCGCTCTGCGCTGCTCCGCTCCGCACCGCAGGTGAGTGTGGCCCCCCACCCCCAACACTCGGGGTCGGGCCCCCACCCCAAGCCCCCGTGGACGGCGGCACCTGACGCCGCGGAGATGGGCGCCTCAGGCGCCCTGTGAGACTTCTCACTCACCTCCCCAGCGAGGCGGCAGTAATCCAGGCTGAGGGTTCCCTGCAGGGGGAAGGAGCTTTGCCGGGGTGGGGCACATGGCCCTGCCTGGTGAGGAGCTGCAGAAAAGGGCGATTGGGGCGGACGTGCCGGGGCGGCGGACCCCGGGGTGCGGGATCGCCTGCGAGAGCTAGGAAAGAGCCCGGAGATGCAGGAGGATGGGGTTTAGGAGGGACTCGGGGCTCCTGGAGAGCAGACGGGTTGAGGCAATGGACTGGTGTCTTAGCCCCACTCCTCTTGGGAAGCACCCCACTCTCTCTCGGGAGAGCTCAGTTGATGGGAGATGCCCCGGAGTGAAGCTCGGCCGCTGCCGGCCTCTCCGGGGGCCGAGGGGAAGGGGCTGTGCTGGGGCCACATACAGCATCTATTCTGGTGTGGGAGCAAAGAGCAGAGGTGCTCCCCTCTCTGCCCCTAGTGCACGAGCAGAACCTTTACCCCTTGGAGCTCCTCAACTCCTGCGAGCTGAAGGTGAGGCCGTCTACTGGAAAGCCCCACAGCCCCCTGGCTCTGCTCCCTTCAGCACCTCCAGCATAACCTCCTGATCATGATAAGGCCTTGGCTCACGAGGAGAAGCTCGGTCTCCCCTTTCCTGGCAGCAGCGAGCTTCCTGCTTTCTGTGTGCTTGGCACTCCAGGCCACGGGGTCCCGAAGTGCTGGGCTTCCTGAGTGCTAGGCTCCCTGCCCGTAGCAGCTCAGCCCGCAGAAGCAGGACCGCAGTCCTGTGCCCACCTCTGCCAGAGCCATCTGCAATTTGAGCCTAGCCGACAGGTCCCACTGCTGGAAGAGGACCTGCAAGGGGACTGCAAGCCCAGAAGCTGCCACGCTACCTGGAGTGCATCAGGGCAGTAGTGAGGGGACAGGGGAGGGTGTGTGGCCTGCGTTAGGAGAAGCACTATCTGGCCCTGTGTGCTATCCAGAAGGGATCAGGCTGTTTGGAAAACCAGTTGGAAAACTGCACTCTTTTTCCCTTATGAATGTACTAGGATGAGCCATGACTGAAGATCTCTGCAGACTTTTGCCTGGAAGATGTAATGTGCCAGGCAGAGCCTGGGAGCAGATCCAGTGGCTGTAGCTGGTCTGCCCTCAGAGCCCCCCTTCTCACATCCCTGTGTACACATGGGCAGGGCCCCACAGCACCCAGAGGGAGCAGACCGTGTCCATGCCTTGAAAAGAGGCAGGGGTGAGCATGGTAGCTAGGGCTATCTGCCCTGGGAGCTTGAAGGCCTTATCTGAAGGGCCAGAGCAGAAGGCACTGGGCTGGGAGGTAGGTGCAAGAAGCACAGGGAAATGCTCTGCAGCATGGAAGTAGTATGGAAGAAGTTTACAGAGCGCCTGAAACCAGAGAGATGCTGTGAATAATGCAGATGTCAGAGGTGCTACCCTATAAGAGCTCCTGCAGAAAGCAGGACAGCTCTGTCTGTAACTCAGCTCAGCTCCAGCCTTGTCATCTATAACCAGCCCATCTGGGTTGAGCTCTTGTCCCCACGCTGTGCTTGGCAGGATGGCCCTCAGCCATCCTGGGTGAGGGGGAAGGCAGATCTCACCCCTGTGACTGTGCCCTCAGCCAGCCAGTCTGTGTAATTCCCTGTGACAGTTCAGTGCAGAGCAAAGCCGGCAGCTTGGCGGCGGATGCATGAAAGGTGAGTGCACTGGAGCCTGAATAATGTGGGATGCTGCTCTCTCTGGCACACTGCCCGGGGAGCCTGGGGGCAGGGAGCAAACACTGACCCCAGGTTCTTCCCTGCACTGATGTCCTCTTGGGCCTGTAGTTCATCGTGTCCTCTACAGCCCAGTCCTGCCAAGCACATCAAGCCCATTGTAGAGCCAGGGCAGGTGTGATTTATTTTCTGGCTGGCTGCTGCTGCACAGATATGGGTGGCATCCTAAAGGGCTTTGGTGGAGCAGGGAAGGTTGCCAGATTTGAGATGCCAGCTCTGCACATATGTACAGGCTGGGACCCCAGTATTGGCAGCAGTATCCCAGAGAGTCACATGGTGGCAGCCTGTCACCTCTTCCAAGGCCACCAGGGCAGGGGGTTGAGGGCAGGGTTGCACCCTTGTCCCCAACATGCTCCCAAGTGCATGCACACCTGTGCACATCCCTGCATGCATAGGTGGCACCAGCAGTGGAGTCAGCACTCCCACTCGATCCCTCCAACAAGCTCCCACACTGCTTTTTTCTTGTGTTTAATCCACTGGTTTAACTCAGATCCTGCATGGCAGCAAGTTTGTTTTTCCCAGGCTTTTTTCTTTTCCCCCTGACGTCCTGTGGAACTGGAGAAAGGTATTATGGGAGCTGTGCCCCCTGGCCCTGGATAGCCTGCTGGGTGCTGGATAAAGAATCCACAGGCATCCTTTAGGGCCTTCCCTAGCTGCTGTGTTGGGTGTGGGGGTCCCCATGGAGGGCATTTCAGCCACACGCAGGGCAATGGAGGGGCTGCAGGGATGGGAACAATCTCTCAGCCCTATAGCTCCCTGGTGGGAGGCACTTACTGAGGTACACAATCAACCTTTCTGTTGCAATTAATGCACATATTCTAATGGGTGGCAATGAGCAGGGCACAGGGGTGTACACATGTGGCAGGGAGTGTGCAATGAAGGCAGCTGCTGTCTTACCCCCATGCAGGCTGCCCACAGCCCACCATGCCCCCTCCTCGACACCACATTGCACCCCAACCTCCCACCACCTCACCCTCTCTCTCCTTCCCAGGCAGGATGCAGGTTCGGGGCCTCCTCCTCCTCCTGGCACTGATCCTGCTGGCTGCCACCACCGAGGCTGGCAAGAACAAGAAAGGTGAGGGGGCAGCCTGGGGTAGGGAGCCAGTTGAGTGGGGGCAGCCTGCGGCGTGCTCTTCTGTCCCTGCAGAGAGCACCCGCTCCTCTTTTCCTCGCAGAGAAGGCAAAGAAGGATGGCTCCAAGTGCGAGGACTGGCGCTGGGGACCTTGTGTTCCCAACAGTAAGGATTGTGGCCTGGGCTACCGCGAGGGAACTTGCAAAGATGAGAGCAAGAAGCTCAAGTGCAAAATCCCCTGCAACTGGAAGAAGAAATTCGGAGGTGGGTACATGGAGGTAGGGTGTCTGGGGACCATGCTGGGGTGGGTGACGGGGCTGGTGCCCACATCGGGTCCTGACCAGCTCTGATGCCTCTCCCCTCTCATCCAGCTGACTGCAAGTACAAGTTTGAGAGCTGGGGAGGGTGTAGTGCCCAGACAGGCTTGAAGACTCGCTCAGGCATCCTGAAGAAAGCCCTGTACAATGCCCAGTGTGAGGAGATTGTCTCTGTGACCAAGCCCTGCTCTTCCAAGATCAAGTCGAAGTCCAAAGGTCAGTTCTCACTACTCCTGTCCCTAGAAGGGTGTCCTGCTGGGACTCTAGGCAAGGGTTTTTCAGAGGTATCTTGGCTCATTGGGGTTGAGCTTTGCTGGTGGTGTGGGGGATTACATATGTTGTTCTTTCCTTTGCAGCTGCACATGTGACAACCCCAAAGTGCAGCTGCTGGCTGGGTGGGATGCAAGTGCTGCTAGGAAAAACTCTGGTCCCCCCGCAAGTCACTACCAGTTTTGGTGGGATGGAGATCCCCTGCTCTCCTCCCTGGGACTGGTGAAAAACATGGTTTTACATGGTGGGTGGCCACCTGTCGGGATGTGGCTGCTGTGCTGTGCCACACTGGCTGTGCTGGCTACATATCTACCACAGCTCTGTCTGGGGGACCAGTGAGCTTCCAGCAGATGCACTAACTCTTGTCTCCTGTGCTTCTCAAATGCAGCAAAGAAGGGCAAGGGGAAGGACTAGAACAGGAAGGCATCATCTTCATTGGCCCCTCAACACGGTGCCTACAGGACTGGATGCCCAGCTGCAGCTGACCCATGCTACAGTCTTCCTTCTCCTCTCCTTCCTCCTTTCCATGGCCTTCTGTTTCACCGAGATGCCTTGTTTTAATCATTAGTGTTGTAAAGAGCAAACCCACCCACCCTGCAGGAGAGGCTGCTCCCATCCTTGCTACCCCACTGCCACTGCCAGTGCATCTCACTCATCTCCTCTCGGCTGGTGTTGGGGTTTGCTGGGATACGCCCAGAGAGCGGGGATGGGAACACACATTTCTCAACCCTCCAGCACAAATGAGTTGCCTTTAGCACATCCTTTGACAAGTCCAGGAGCTTCCTTGTTCCTCCACCAGCTACCAGTGACAGAGGGAAGGGGTGGGTGTTGAATGCCAGAGTAACCCCATTACTCATGCCCTTTGCTCACTTGAGGACTTCTCTCAGCTCAGGGGGCTTATTCCAGCATCCATTTGGCTAGGGCACGAATTACCTGAAGCTGAGGTAAACACAACCATCACCCCCAGGAACTGCCGTCTCCTCTCCTCTATCACTTCTAACCATGTGTGTTCATACTGGGGCTGCAGCCCCTCTGCCTTTGCCACACCAACACTGGTGCTGGGTGGGAGCTCTCACTCCTTTTGGAAATTGGGTTTGTTTTCTTTTCCAATAAAAATCTTTTTTTAAAAAGTATCAGAACCAACCTGTTGACCCCATGAGATGCAGCTGTGCTGGAAACCCCAGCAAAGCCCAGCTTTGCTGGCCACACTGGGACCAGCAGTGAAGTTACCATGCAACTGGCGGTGGTTGCCTGGGTGCCACATGAGCATGGTCCTGGAGAAAACATGGGTCAGACCTCACAGCCTCTTCTCAGCAGCACTTCAGCCTGCCCCACCTTAACCTCAGCAGAAGGGATGGAGATGCCACCCACGCTGCAGGAAATGTCACCGGTAGTTGACACTGGGAAGTTGGGAAGGAGCACCCAGGTGATGACTCATTTACTCCTCATGCTGTGGCTGTGGTTTTCTGATCGAAGGTCTTTATTTGTCTTGGGATGGGATGGATTGGGCCATAGTTGTAACCATCTGAATATACTCAGAAGCCCACCAGGCATTTTGGACACACCTGTGTGAATTATCCTAAAGGCAGCGGAGGGGTTTCCATCTGAGTTGGGGCAGCCTTTCTCCAGGTCACACAGCATCATCCTGGTATGAGGATGGGAAAGAAATATGGACACGAAATTTGCCAGTGTTAGAGTGGCCCTGTCCCATTCCTTGTCTACACCTGGCTGTGTCCACTGGTGCTTCCAGAAACATGGCTTTGGAAGAAGTTGAGGAGCAGTCCCAGGATAGCCTGGGTTGCATACACAGCAGGGCTGGGAGGAGGCTGGGGATGCTGGCTGAAGCCTGCATGCTGAGAGCTCTGCCACAACACCCATGACAGCATTACATCCATTTACAAAGCTCAGCAACTGGTTCCTTCAGCCTCCCTGGAGCATCCCGCTGCACCCGGGGCAGGAGAGGGCCACTGCATCCTCTCCTGCCTCCAGAGCCATGCACCAGGCCTCCCACACCCACCATGGGGAGAGTGAGGACCTGCTCATGGCCCAGATGAGACACAGGGCAACTCAGCCACATTGTAAACTCCCTTCCCACTTGCCTCCAAGACCCTCAGGTCCCCCCTGTCCAGCCCAAGGACAATTAATTTCACAGTCACTGCTGCCCACTTCTCAGCAGCCACATTCCCTAGGCTGTGGAGCTAACTCCTGCACCACACCACTGCTTTTCTTTGCAGTTTTAGTTTCCGTCACCGTAGGTGACTGGGCTTCACACTCCTCATCCAGGAGTGAGATGCTTGGCTTGTTTGTCCAGCTATTTGCTGGCTGAGGGCAGAAAGGGAATGAAGAGGACAGTGGAGCCAAAGCCCAGAGAAAAATTCTGCCCTGGGTCCCTGCATGAGGATGTCCGATGGCACTCTCAGGAGAAAGGAAGGAACTTGCCACATGTTAGGGTACAATCTTGCTTGCGTTGGGAGGGGGCCTGGCTGGGCCAGCAGGACTCCCCATTAGCATGTCTGAGCCAGCCTGGTACAAGATATCCAGCAAATGTTTGGCCCTGGTTTCTTTTCATTTCTTGGGTAATAAACACTTTAAAAGCCCATTGAAAGCATCCAGCATTAGCCCATCTGCATGCAGACAAGCTCTGATGCTCTGGAGACAGTCAGCCAGGGGAGAAGTTACATCCAGTCTTAGGAGAAACACTGATGCCGTTTGGCCAATCTCAGGAGCATGGAGCTGGGGAGGGCTCCTGGTGACCACATCTCCTCCTCTTGCCTCTGGCTTTCCTGCTGGCTCCCTAAGCTAGTCCCCAGGACCTGGAAGGACTTGCAGCTCAGAGGTGCCTTGGATCTTTGTCAGCACTAGATGAAGGGCATCATCTGCAATCACTGCACAGTCTGCACTGTCATGAGTAGGGAGCAGAGGAACCCCTACTGGCAAAGGAGGCAAAGGGAAGGGCTTCCATAATGTTACTGAAGTGGTCCCTGAGTGCCAGTTTATCTGGCTGTGCCAATGTTCCTGTACTGGCACATGAGAAGGTGCTTGAAGGTTTTCTTGAAAGTGGCATTGCAGAGGGCATAGCAGGCTGGGTTGATGGTGCTGTTGACATAGCAGAGCCAGTAGCCAATGTACCACACTGTTTCAGGTACGCAGGTCTCACAGAAGGTGTTAATGAGGACCATCACATTGTATGGAGTCCATGTGAGTATGAAGGCTAGCAGGATAGCAAATATGGTGCGGGTAACTTTCTTCTCTCGGGCTGCCATCTGGCGCTTCTTCCGTACTTGGCTTCTGGCAATGCTAGCAAACTTCCTTGCAACATTGGCTGGGCGGCTGTTGGCCAGGGAGTTGTGGTTAGAGGCTCCAGCCTTAGCTGGGACAATCTCAATGGCGGTGACACATTCACTCCCACTCTGCTTGGTGACGATCTTAATCTTGGACCACTTGGAAGTTGGGTTCACCCGTGGGTGGGACGGGCTCTGTCCTTGCCCTGCTGGCAAGATTTCTGCTGTGGGCTTGTCTTTTGTGGTCTGGGTCATGCTGACAGTGCTGGACTCATTAGATGTCTCCTTCTCTTCCTGATGACCAGTGGCCTCTGTTTGTGCTGATGGCTGGTCATCCACTTTCCCATTCCTCACCTCCTCCTTCACCTCCACAGCCCTCTTGGGAGAGTTATTATTGTTCTGTTTGATCAGGGGGCCCTTGAGGAACCGGAGGGACTTGGCTTTCCTCTCTTTCCTGCTTTCAGGCTTGTGTCTCCTCACCCTGCTTCTGCTGGCCAGGGAGATGTGGATGTACAGCACTGTCATGATGACCACGGGAAGGTAGAAAGCAGCAATGGCCGTGCCAAAGGTCACTGCTGGGTTGGAGAGGAACTGGATGTAGCATTCCTTCTCAGGGACTGTCCTCTTGCCCACAACAAACTGCCAGAACAAGATGGCAGGGGCCCAGAGAATGAAGGACAGTATCCATGCAGCTGCAATCATCAGCCCTGCCATCTTGGTCGTCCTCCTGGCGGGGTACGTCAGGGGCTTGGTGACACAGAAGTACCGGTCAAAGCTGATGATGAGCAGGTTCATGACAGAGGCATTGCTCACCACATAGTCCAAAGCCAGCCACAGGTCACACACCACGGCCCCCAGCGGCCAGTAGCCTTTGATGATGTAGACAGTGTAGAGGTTCATGGAGAAGACCCCGATGATAAGGTCTGCACAGGCCAGGCTGAAGAGGAAGTAGTTGTTGACGGTCTGGAGCTGGCGGTTCACCTTGATGGAGAGCATCACCAGGATGTTCCCCACCACGGTGACAAGGCTGAGTGAGCCGGTGACTGTGGCAATGAAAACCAGTTCCACTGTCTTGTAGTTGGTGGGAGGCTGGATGGCCACCTCGGAGCGGTTGCCCAGGGTGAAGTTGTCATAGGTCAGATTGGCCATCTTTGCTTGCCAGGGCTGAGCAGAAAGGTTGTGCATGAAGTCTGCAAGGGGAACAGGGACAGAAAGGGAGAATATCAGACTTTGCCAGCCTGTACTGGCAGCATTTGCTGCCTCCTCAGTTTCCCAGGCCATCAATGCTTTTGGCTAGTGCTCAAAAATCTGGTCTTTCTCTGCCACTACAGCCTTCCCCCCGAAGTTCTCTGGAGGTACTTTTTGTGTCCCTTTTTAGCAGTAGAGGAGGCACAGAGGCTGCAGAGAGAGAAGCAGGGTCAGAGCTAGGGACAGCTCTTTGGCCAGGGTGAGATGGTCCTTTTTTGCAGGGCCAGAAACCGCATCCCAGCAGGAGCACAGACCTTGTGTGCCCTGGAGAGGCACCCAGACACCAAAGGTCTTGGGGCAGCACGGGACTGCAGAGCCCAGCAGTGATGCACTCACTGCTAGAGCAGCATGGCACTGAGCCAGTGCCCTGCCCCAGAGACGAGAGCAGGTTTATGGTATGCCTCAGACACGTCCTGCTGAGCTCCCCAAAGCACTCCCCAAGAGGGGGGTTAATCCACAAAGCCCGTGCCATGGCCTGCTCAGCTCACCTGTGTCTCTGGCAGCAAATAGTTCCTTCTGGAAGATGAAATCTATGACAAGGAAAACAGCAAGTTACACTACAGCTTCAGATCCAAAGAGTTTGTGTGACTCCCACAACATCTTATCAGGGGCACCAACCTGTCCAACAGGTTGACTCTGCTTGGATGCAGATGGCTGAAAAGCAAAGTAAGGCTGAAAATGGGTAATTTGGCTTGGCCTGGTTCACAGCGCAGCCGCAGCAGATGCAGGAGAGGGAGGGAGCTGCATGAGTGCCATCAGTCAGCAACACTGGTAAGTGATGGCCCCTTACCCCAGTCCCCCATCATGCTGCCCCTGCAGCCACCCCAGCCATGGAGATGTACAGGGTGAAGTCAGACACCTCAGCACGATGCATGGAATTATTTATGAAAGGTGATGAGAATTATGGACAGAAAGACTGCCTTCATCCAAACCAAGATGCCTGTGGTTAACTCCCCAAGGTAAGAGTAGAATGGACCTTAAATCAATAGAACAAAATTGCTGTATTGGGATGAAGGGGAATTTCCTGGAAGGTGAAGGAAAAGCAAAGGTGCTGAGGGAGATAGGCTAGACAGAAGAGCTTCCCACTGGACCTGCCTCTCCTGCACCACACAGGCCCCCAAAACATGCTGGTCCTTCACCAGCCTCACCCTGCATGCTGGGGTCATCCCAACCCCACCAGCCCAGCAAGGACAGCCTCTCCAACAGCTCTGCCTGGCACCCAAGGCAGCGGTCCTGCCAGGCAGCCCGTCCAGCGCCATGGGTGCTGCTGCCAGAAACCCAGTGGGAACCAGTGAGCAAGTGGGTGTCCACACAGTGGGAGCCCTTGGCACAGCATGCCTCTGCAAGCTGGTGTGGGTGCTGGGTCCCAGTGCCTGGAACTCCTGAAGCTGATCTTGCTAAGTGTATAAACATGCCATTAACATGCATCTCTTCCAAGCAGGGTCTGGTAGGCTTTGGGATCAGTTCACCCATTTAAAGTATTTTGAAAGAAATGCCTTCGTCTTTCATTTGTGGTGAGGGTAGAAGATTTCTGCCATCAGCAAACAGCCAGGGTTTTAATATAACCACTTTCTAAAGAGATGCAGGTGTAATTAAATGGAAACATGGCTGCTGAGATGCTAAAGCCAGGCACCAATGTAGTCTTTGGGCAGCTTCTGCATTAGCAAGGCTACAGCCATGATAGCGGCAGAGCTTTTCTTCCAGGTGCAGGGGAAAGAAGTGGGTGAGGGACAAAGAAATACCTCTCTACCATTACCTTCTGAGCCTGCGACACATGGTCCATGAAGACAAAATGCTTTGAAAAGAAAGCAGTACCTTCTGGTATATGCTAAATTCTAGATATCAACAGGGGGAGGAAGCCTAGTGGCATTGCCCAGCTTTACACCCAGCTCCAAGTGCAGGGGATGCATCGAGAGGGAGAGAGGTTTCTGCTGCCATCCTTCCTGGGCACCCAGCCAGGGATGTCAAAGGAGGTGATAAGTATATAAAATTGCTTAGAAATATATAATCATGGCAGTTTGGGGGTTGGTTTCAGTACAATTGAAATGAGTTTTAATTTCTTCACTTTGGTGAGATGGGGAGATTTAACTGTCATTCTTGTAACAGCTAATCAAACCGATCAGACAAGCTAGCAATCATGCAGACATCTACCCCAGCTCTTCCAAGAAGAATCTGAAAACCTTGAAAAGAAACCTTTCCATCGTCTCTGCTAAAATGAGGGTTTCACTTTTCTCACTTTTGTTCATGAACTAGCATCCTCTTCTAAGTGCATCTAATCAATCATCAGCCTTGACAGGGGCTTGTGTTCTCAGTTGCCCAAAGTAAGAAAAGTCCATCTCAACCCACTCCACAAAACTGTACAGGTCACAAGACAAGAAGGAAAGGCTGACTGCTGATCCACACGCGTGCGTTTGGATGCCACCCAGAGGTCATGCTGCAAAATGTGTGAAGAGGCAGAGGCAGAGGTAACCGCAGCCTCAGGGTGGAGGGCTTAAGCGGGCATTTTGAAAATGAACCTTCACCGAATAGCAAAAATAAAGCAATCACCCGTGAGGGAAGGAGGGGGAGTGAAAAAGCTTAAAGGTGTGAGAATACATACAACATACGCATACAGCAACACACACAAGTTGAAGGTGTGTACGCCACTCACCCTCTCCTCAGATGCCCTGGCTATTCTCTGCCATGCCCCAGCCCACTGGGCATCCCTTTTTTTCCCCATTTTCTGTGCTCTTCATCCAGCTGTTTCACTCTTCTCTCTGCTACTCCCTCTCTGAACTCACTGGGACAACTCTGCACTGCCTTTACCTTCTTGGAGCAGGGCAGGCAGCTCAGGCCAGAACTGGCAGCAGGCCAAGGATGCTACAGATTTGTTAGGTCTTGGAGCAGTTGACCAAGCCATGCATCACGCTTATGTAGGCGCTGGGGATAGATCCTGCCATTTGCCTTTGACATGGAGAGTATCCAGGTTGGACGGGTAGGGTCTGGGTAGGGGCACAGCCCTCAGGCAATCACAGATCTGTCAGCCTCTGAATGATGTATCTGAGGATGGAGGGAGCACACAGGAGAGCTGTGGTGTTGTGACAAACTCATCAGTGTGACTGCATCTCCACCCTCATGCCAGCAACGTCATTGTTCCCAATTCTGTGAAGCCCCCAGACACCAAGGAACCTCTCCAGGCCCTGGGGTCTCCCCACTAAATGTCTCCCGTATGTACCCAGTGCCCAGCTCTCACTGCCCGCACCTCCAGGAGCGCATTCCTTCTCTCCCTCCCCTCATGCTCCCCCACATCACCCTCCTTGTCTCTATCCTCCTTTGCCCCCCACCTTCATGATGACACCACAGACAGGGAGGAGACTTAGCCTTTGCAGAGATCAGAGATCACTTCAGAAGGGCTGCTGGGGCTGAGGCCCCTACATGTGACACCAATTGGCTTTTCAGCCTGCACACGTCATCCCATGTCTGCAGTGCTCAGTGGGTGCTCTGCCACACCTGCTTGTACCAGCCAGCTACAGCAAAATTCCTCAGACTTTAGGCAATGATTTATGGCTGGTTTTCCCCTCTCCACCAAAGCCATTAGGAGCCTCCAACTCTTCACTAAGAGCATCTTTTGGGCTAAGGGTTTCAGTGGCTGATGCAGTTGGCTCAGCAATTGCATCATCAAGATAGAGAAACACCTTTCCCTTCCCACGCAGCATCTTGCGTGTTATGGATGAAGGCATAAGGCACAGCTAGCCACAGATCCAAGCAGGGAAGGTTGTAATTTGGATGGGGTCCAACTCTGGCACAGCAGGGTCCCCATTACTGCCTGAAATCGTGGGTGTCACCACTGTTGGGTGAGGAGACAGCTTCAGAACAAAAGAGCAAAGCCAGTGCTGCCCACCCCTCCTCAGTCACAGGGTGACATCTGATGGCATAGCAGAAAGCTACAGCTATTTCCTTGCTGCACACCTTATTTGCCACTCTAGTAAGCCTTCCCAGACTGTCAGCTCCTGCAAACTGCCTTACAGACTGTTGCCAGGTAGGAAAGGCAAAAGCCCTGTCACGGACTGCTGATGATCTTCCTGTACCCAAAAAGTCTGAATTAACTAGAAGCTGGTGCTCCACTACATGTAGTTGGTGACTGAGCACCTGCTGAGCGCTCAACTTGTGTGGGATGGAGGGTTTAACTCCCTCCTGCCTCCACTGCTCCCTGTGTGGAAGGAGCTGGTCACTCTCCCCACCAGCACGGCAAAGACAATGGGAGAGGCTGGTATTTATACACACCCATGTGACGCTGGCACCTAAAGATGTGGGATGAGCTCCTGGACCAAGCAGCCCTACTGTCCCAGTGTTCCCTGCCTCTCCTCCCTGTGCTGCACAGCCTCCCTCTGCCCCTCCACAGTCAGTGTCCCTCATGTCACCACCAGCCATGCCCCTTCCTGTTTTGACACTGCCTCCATCCCAGCCTCAGCCTCAGCGCTGGGGGAAGTGGGTGTAGGTGGGGGTAGAGCCACATCTGATCCACATGCTGCTTGAAGTAAGATCTCTGGAAATGATTAGGGCTGTGCACACACCCAGTGTGCTCTGCAAGCATCCCTATCATAAAACAAGACCCACACTCACACACCAGCCTGGGGACGAAGGCGTTTAGAGGAAGGAGAGGAATTAGAGGAACCCTTACTTTAAGAGCCGCTTATGAATGTGAGCTGCTCCTAGAGAGATAGGCCTTTGATCTGCATTGGTTTGGAGCAACAGCAAAGTTGAAGAGACCTCGAGCCCAGAGACAGGATGGAGTGGCTGTGGCTGCCAGATCCTGGCTGGTTGAATCCTGTGGGCCCCTTGGTGCTGTCAGTCTCCAGGATGAAGCGAAGCTGACCCTCTTCACTGCAGGCACATCCCAGTAGAAAGCATACATCACCCCATGCTCTGGCTGGATGCAAAAGGCTGGGCCAGTGCACATCACCTTTGGTGTCACAGTTGGAAAGAGCCTGGCCAGCCCCACTGCAGACCCCTGCTTGTCTTTGCCTTCCTAAAAGTGTTGAGAGGGTGAAAATCTTAATGGGATTAGTCCTGTCATGTCAAACTGCTGATGTGATGTGGGGCTGGGCAGTTAGTGCAGCCACCACCACATGGAGGAGAGGAGAGAGAAAAAGGAGGGGATAGAAGATGCTGAACATTTATGGCTCATGCCCACAAAGGGAAGAGATACTCAGGGAGGGGTGACAGTTAGTGGTGCTAATTGCATTATCTAATAGCTGTTAATTAGCTCTTGAATCATGGTACCAGTTTAGAGCTAGTGAAGGATTGTTCTGGTTGACAGATTCACACTCCTCAGAGTGCGAAAACAGAGGTCCTAGATACTGTGAACAGGCACCTTCGAAATACAATACACAGGAGAGGACCGAGGGGAGGCTCTGTGACTGGCAGGGGGAGGGTTGGTGTCAGGCTACTTCCCTACATCTGCATCAGGAATGAGGAAAATAATAAACAACCAGAAAAACAGAAAGGAGATGAGAGATGAGGGGCCAAATGAGGGCTCTCCCTGCCCTCCTGGCTCCAGCTGGTGGCTGTGCTTTCACTTCTCTGGCACAGCAAGGGCTGATGGACCTGTGAAGTCCTTATCCTGCTCCAAGGGAGATCTGAGCCATCACGGCACAGGAATAGTTTCTTGCCAGTAGCATATGGGGTGGTTCTGGGCATTTTATTTTTCCACTGAATAATTTATTCCTCTTGATTCCTCTGCTATTCAACTGGTCCTCATGAGGCAAAGCAAATTCCTCCATCCCTACATGTTCCGAGTCTCTGGTAGCTTTTCCTGAAGCCACTGGAAAAGCAGTGAGCACAGTGTCACAGGAGCAGCCAGCTTTCGAGGGGCGGTGAGGGTGCCAGAGAACCTCCTTGTTCTTGACACGTGTTTGTACATCAGGTTTTGAAAATTCACTGTGTTTGGGGCCAGAAGGGAGTGTTGAAGTTGTGTATTTCACCACCTGCCCCAAGCAAGCCAGGAGCTCCCTTGCCTTCACTGCTGCTTGTAACTGTGTGGCTATTGTTGTGTTTCAGGGTAAAACAGTCACTGCATCCAAGGTGGCATGCACTCAGCTGTGAGAAGCACCTGGCAGGTCGGAGCCATGGCTTATAAGCTGCTCATGTAGGTAGTGCCCAGCCCATCAGGCTCAGTAGCATCCTACAGCTGGCACAGTTGCACCCCCTGCCCAACTGGTCCCTAGCTCTTGTCTGTATCCCGAATGTGGCCTGTGTCATTCACCGCTTGTAAGAGGCCACACGCCTTCTATCCGCAGCACTACCAGACAAGAAACAAGCCAGTGAATGTGTTTTTAAAAAAGTGATTGAAAATCACTCTTATAAACAACCTACCAGCACACTGGTCACTCTGACAATTAATTAATCATCTGTCACCCAATTATTAGGCCAAATAAATAACCTATCAGTGGAATGCTACCAGAAAGTGTGCACAGCAAATGCCATGCAAGCCAAAGTCCAGCTTTACCCAGCAGTGCCCAGTCCGCAGCTCCCAGGCACCAGCGGCTCACCAGCAGCTCCCACGCCTGGGCTGGCTCCAATGGGTAACATTATGGAGGGAGAAGGCTCATCGCGGTGGCATCCCACGGGGGGGCAGAGGGGGACACAGTGCCCTCCCTCCGAATGCCCTCTTGACTGTCCCAGGGCTGCAGCTCCCAGCCAGTGGCAGAGCTCAGCCCACGCGGCTGAGCCAGGAAGGCGCTGGGCTTCCAGCTGAGCCTGGGCTGGAGCCACACTTCTCCCCTCCCATCCACTGCATTAATGCTCTCTGCCTCAGAGAGATGCTCACGTTCTTTTATATGCCTGGGCTGAAGCTTTAACAGAACCCAGCTGTTTCAACGGAGTGCAATAGAAATAACCCGGCTGCAGCTACAGGTCCTGCTGCTGGGAAAGTCTTTGTGAAGGGCTTTGGGATCAGCCAGCAGAGGGGAAGGAGAGAAAGAGGGAGGATTACAGCAACAAGTGACTACCTGGATTAGCTGCGCTCTTGCCAGGGAGAGATTAGTGTCTGGGATCAGATGCCTGTAGAAGAGATAGTTGGCAGAGGAGAGACTGGGAGTTAGAGGTCCAGGAGTTGCAAGTCTGTTTGCTTAGAAAAGCAGCTCCCACTGCTCCAGGGACAGGCCTTGTCTGGTGAAAATAAGGCAGAAGGACTCAGCCCCTCTCTGAGGAAGCCCCCTCACCCTGCACTGCTGCACACAGCCATGATTGCCCATACCAGGTCCACTTCACTCCCATGGGGAATCAGCTCCCTCAGTTCCATCCCAGGAGAGAGGGCTGGTGCTGAATAAGGCAGGGCTGGCCCCCATGCAGAGACCTGTAGCATGCTGAACTCACCCTCTTTGTCCCCCCAGGATCCTCATAAACCATAAGGTGGGGATGCAGCTCATACAGTCAGGGATGCAGTGTTGCTCTGACAGAGCATTGGTGTCTGGAGGGCAGGGAGAATGTTTCTTTGTACCTCATCCCAGAGCTGAGGTACCACAGGGTATCTCACCTGAAATTTTAAAGACCTGAAAATGGAAATGAGAGCCCCTTACTCTATGGAGCAGGGTGAGGCTCTGTGGGGCTTTGAGAGGACAAATGAACCAGCTGAGCAACGGGTGAGAGAAAAGAGAGCTGATGCCCTAAGCCAAGCACAGAAAATTGGGCAAGGGCAAGGACCCTACTGGATGGATGTGTATGGGAAAGAGGAGAGCCCTAGTCTTGGGGACAGATAGCATGCAGGAATCTTTGAGGTGCTGATGAAAAAGGAATGAAAATATGAGACCCCACTCGGCCACAAGACCTGCCAGATGGTTTGGGGTTGGAGGTGATGCCTGAGCAAAGGGACAGAGGAGAGGAGCTGCAGCAGAACATGGTCAGGAGAGACTAGAGCATGGACAGGCAGAAAGGGAAGTGTGGGGGCCAGGGGAGGAGAGCAGGTAGGAAATCCCCATCCAGAGTGAAAATACAGGAAAGGAGGAATGGAGAGGAAGGAGGTGGGAATAGTTTCAGACTTCCAGGAAAGGATTACATATCTCCCCTGCAGAAAAGCCCTAAGAAAACCTGAGAAGGAAAGACCTCACACAGAGACATTGCCTGCAAACCTCTCACTGATGCCTTCCCCCGAGGCTCCTACCACCTCCTGGCTCAGCAGAGCCGTGCTGGGCTGGAAAGCTTTGTGGGCTGCAGCTCTGTCTCAGACAGTCCAGCTCTGCCTAGGAGTCACCTCTCTCACAGCAGGATGGTGGTCCCCAACCTGTCATGTCCCCACACTAACGCTGCAGGCAGCACTCCTCAGCGCTGGGCTAGGGTTTTAGCCATCTCATTGCCTGTGACTGCACATAGTAGCAGAGGGCTTCACGAGTCGAGCATCACTAAGGGCCTTGATGGGTGATCTGTGCTCTGCAAGCACTGTAGAGACCACTGTGCTAAACGCTGCTTCTAAGTGCTGCAGAAAGATAGGCCCAAGGCGCCAGGCAACTCATGCCTGTTGTCAGACAAAGGCTGATGCCAGAAAAGTGTCATTGCTCTCCCTCATCTCTACACATGTGCATGCACTTTTTTGGCTTTATTTGGGACAGCACGTGATGTAACTGCCAGCAGAGCAAGGATCCAAACTACTCCGGAGGCACTAGAGACGCTCCTTCCCATCTCAGTCATGCAAAGATCCTTCAAGGATCTTTTTCCCTCCTTGGCAGAGCCAGCCTGATGCACTTTCTGGGACTTGGGAGCAAACATCAACACTGGGAGGTTCTGCAAGCAAGGGGCCAGTGAAGCACGGCGCCATACATGCCTCTAGAGAGCTGCCCTGTGACCTGGAGCGGATGTGAGGGCCCGGGACATCATGTTCGCAGAGTGATGTTTTCAGACCTCAGTGTTGCACAACTGAAGCTCTGAGTTTCCCATAGACGAGTCTATTTAATTCTGCTTAAAGAGCCTAAAGACATTAACCCATTAACTGGCCAACACAAACCAACTTTGCCATAAACCTTAAATCTGCTGATGACATTTCGCCTCCAGACACTTGCAGCTGAGTTACGTGTGCCAGCCCCTGGCTACCTGCTCTGCCAAGATGCAAGGAGCTATAAAATATATTAGATGTAATAGCAGATGTGGTACCAGAGGGGCTGCTTCTCTGCCTGGCTTTCTTGGCTAGAGGTGCACAGCCAGCCCTGATAGCTTGGTAACACGGCGATAGCTCTGGCCAAGCCTGCTGCGCATGAGGAGCTCCATGGTTTACACTGAGTCCTGCCTTTAAAGGACAAACTTCCCAGCTGCTGCCTTTCTTTCATCAGCTGACCTGAGATGAAACTCCTCTTTGAGGCTCTTGAAAACAAATAAACAGAGCTGTGGTTCCCCGTGTCCCTCTCCAGCTCTCTCTGAGTCACGGAAACAGCGCCTGGGGTGGGAGAGGTTCCTCTGCAGCTGCACATCTCAGCCTGTTTAATGCTGGTGCAGGGGGGTGGGAAGGGAACAGGCACTTGGGCATCTTTGCCGCTGCCTCATGCACCAAGTGAGACTGGAGCTCACATTGCACAGGACATAAAGGAGTGATGGGAACAGGGTCACAGTAAGGCAGAAGGGCCGGTGTTGCTCCCACAGCTCCGATTTGCAGGACCTCCAGCAACCGTTTCAGGGATTGTCAGGGGAACAAGGCTCTGTGCCTACAGACACATTTGCAGGCTTGGACAGGTGATGTTAATTTTCTCAGCAAACTTACATCATGCATGGTACGAAGTGAGCCTTTGTCAGAGTTCCTCCTCTGTGCAATGCAGCCTCAGGGCTAAAGGCATCTCTGGAGGGTCCCGGGAGCAGCCCTGGAGCGAAGGTGTGAGCAGCTGTGCCCAGCACGCAAGGAGTCAGGCTGGGGAGCATCTCCAGCAGAGCCTCATTTGCTCACACTCACTGTGCCAGGGGACTCAGGGTCTGAACACAGGTCAAATGATGTCCTGGCAGAGTCAAGTCTCGAGAGAACCAGTGCATTGATCCGCAGGCAAGGTGGGGTGGCTGCCAACACACACAGACAGAGGGCTTCCAGGTGTCTCTAGCAAGAGGGACAGGAACTGGTCGTGTGTCTGGTCCTAAAACCCTGCTTCTAAGCATTAAGGGGGGATCTGTAGATGAGGCACCTTGCCCTGTGCTCCTGCACCAGCAAAACACTGGTGTAGTGGGGCAGCCTGCCCATGGAACACTCGCCACGGATTCATTTCTCCAGGAAGGGCCTAACTCCTCCTTGAAGCTTCAGCAAATGAATCTGTCTGAATACAGGCCAAGGGTTCACCTCAGTACGTTCAAGGGTCTGGATGTAGCAAGACTTTGCTGTGCCTAGAGGGCTAAAGGGGTGTCATGGTGACTCTCAGAGACAGTCAAGGCTGGCACACTCTTGCACTTGGTTATGAGCTAGATAACAGCCACCCATTAAGACCCTCACAGTCTGGCCTGCTGGGGCCCTGGGCAGTAAACACGAGTCTTCCTAGAAACTGGTATCGGTTGTCTAACTGGTCACCTGAATCCTCCAGATGAAGGATGGATTTGGCGTGGCTCCAACAACCATCTTGAAGAGGCTTCAACACTGCCTGGGTGCAGAGCCCTACCTTACCACTGACACCTGGCACATTCGTGGTGGGTGCTGGTGCTCAGGCAGGCTAAGGAGCAGTCAGCAGGGGATGCTGGGATAAGGTTGAAGAGTGGAGAGGAAGTACATGGGAATGATCAGGTTCAATATTTCCACTTCTTTGCTGCGCCAGGCCCTACACTCTCGCATCTCCCCGAAACACATCCTTTAAATATGCAGTTTTAGAGCAGCCCAGAACGGATGTAGAAATGCAAAGCAAACCTCCTCCACTGGCTTACTGGAGAGGAACAAGGGCATAGACCCATGTCAGACTGAGCAGCAATTGGCTCAAGGACAATGCTCGTCTCTCCAGAAGATGCCCGTCAAAGCCCTGATTTAGTGTGCCAAGGAGAAGGGGTCAGCTTGCGCACATGAAACTCTTGTTGCATGTCCATGATGCGGAAAGCGGAGCTGCGTTTGTGCAGAGAGCAGCAGCCCCTTGAATACAGCCTCCGTTTCCCTCTCCTCTCACTATTGCTCTCCCCGCTGCCTTTGCAGAGCTCTGCTTGCAGGGCTGCGTCTGCCACCTCAGCTGGGGACTCACCAAACCTCTTCACCTCTGTGGATGTTGCTGGCCAGGTCTCAGCAGAGAAGAGCTCCTCGCAAAGTTGTGCTAGGGTTGCTCTGCATCAGCTGCTCCTCCTGGTCTCACTATTTTTATTCCCTGTTATTGTCTTTTTTCTTTCTTTTTTTTCCTTGATTTTTCCCCCCCCCCCAGGGAGATGTTTGTCATTTTAATTTAAAAAAGCAAAGAAACAAAACCCCAGCCATGACAAAACCTGACATCAATAGGATGCTCGTGGGGACAGTTAAAAGAGAAAAACCATGCTCCTTCTGCAAACTCAGAGTAATTGGATCACAGCATTAATTAATCATTTCAGTTCTTTTCTATTCTATGAAAGAAAACAGACTGACCCACTGAGACAGGTATGCCCCTCGTGTGAATAAACAAACCACTTTTATCAGTAGCCCTCCTCGTCCTTCTCCAGTCAGCTTTCCTCTGTGCGCATTCACCACGTTACTCCCGGGGCTGCCGCCGCTCTGTCCAGCAGACCTGGAAACTTGGTGCTGGCTCTGAGCAAGGGCACATTGTTTTGGGTCCCACAGGAATTGGGCTACTACACACACCTGCTCCCATCTCCACCTTCCCCATCCAGGGCTCTGACCACTGGCCACAAACCCAGCTGAAGGGTGAACCAGGAATGGGTCACTGATTCTTAGGATCTCCGCTGGATGCCCTACTCTTGGGTGGGGTGCTTCATGGGGGCCTAGTCCAGACTGGAGCACCAGCAGGTGCTCAGATCACGGAAGTCAGGGTGTTAGGAATCAGGACGTGATGCCCAGCATTAGTGACAGCAAAAAGCATCTTGCTGTCACCTGTGATTTCAATGTGAGCATTGTCACTGGTGATGTTTTACCAAAAGCCTGGCTCTAGGACTCTCGCATCTGAGTATTTTGATAAGCACTGTCAGCATCAACAAGCAAACCAACTGCCTTGGTACTAACCCTTCCAGCCGCTCTGCTCATTCTGCAAATTGTGGCAAGAGAAGCCAGGCCACTTCTTGGAGGTCACTCGAGGCACTTGTGACAAAGTGTGGAGCCTCCAAATGCGCAAGCAGAGCCCAACTGCCACAGGGGAACTGCTCTGCAGATTGGGAAGTATCTATGGCAAGAACTATTTTCTGGTTTGAAGCCAATGCCATTATTTTGGGAAGAAAGAAGGGTGTGGCTGCCTGACCCCTGTCCATGATGGGCCAACAGAGAACACAGTGCAGCTCTGTCATTACCAGCAGGAAGGGTGCAAGCAGGGCCAGAAAGGGCTAAAGGGAAGATGGGATCCACACCAGGTAAGAGAGGGGGCAAGATCTGCCTCCTTTGCAATGCCCAACCTGACAAAGGGCTCTGCAGAGAGAGGCAAAACTTCTGCCTAGTCATGTGCTGGGAGGTGGCCACGAGGGGCAGAGGGGTTTATGCGGCGTGGGGACAAAGTATCCGAAACATATGGGATTGTGTCCCTACCGCTCTTGTCGGAATAGTGAAGGAAGCAAAGAAAGCATGCCGGTAGTTTCTCACCCAGAAATATCTCCTTCCAAGAGAAGGCACCAGGGGAGCAAATAACCCCCGTCCTGGGTTTCCTGCTGGGCGGGTGACTGCCCCGGGGGCTGCAGGCTGCTCCTATACTCAACTCAGGGTGCCGACAGGGCCGTTTCCTGGGTGACAGGAGGGACCCGAGGTTACGACGACGACGGATCCCAGGAACAGTGTTGGTTTGGATAGGAACAGGGAAGGGGGGTGCCCTGTCTGGACCGCACGGCTCTACACATCCCGGGGCGGCGAACCAGTGCGGGGGTCCCGACCCGCGGGGCTGCCCGGGGTTCCCGGAGGGACGCGGAGGGGTGGGAAAGTTGGCAGAGAGACACCTGTCCCCATTCCTAGGGCGATCGGGTGCCACATCCCCCCGGGATGCGCACCCCCCTCCCCACGCACCCTAAAGCCATGCTGACACCCCCCGGCAGGGACTGTCCGAGGGATGCCCTGCGCCCGCCCCGCGCGCACGGAGCCCCCGAGCAGCGACTCACCGGGCAGCCCAGCCCAGGGCGCGCCGCCGCCCGCCGCCGAGCGGTTTTCAGCGGCCATGGTGCCGCG
>VZRE01006767.1:122593-188676 GCA_013396775.1 Cephalopterus ornatus
GGGGGAGGGGCGGGGGGGAGCACCGCGACGTCAAAACCCGCGGCCAATCCCCACGGCGTCGTTCCCCCCGTCCCAGATGTGGCCTCCCGTCCCCGCCGGCCAGATGTTGTGCGGGAGCGCTCCTGCAGCACCGCGGACAGCGCTCCTCGGACCGCCCGCTCCCGGCGCCGGGCTCTGGCCCCTGCTGCCCCGCCGCACACACCAGCGGGGATGAGCCCCGTTCCGCTGCAGCCGGCAGCGCCGCGAGAACGGGCGTCCCACGGCGGGAGAGAGCGAGGGGCCAGGAGGAACGGAGAGGCGCCTGGCACAGCCCGGGCGGAGAGAGTCCTGACGAGCTGCCCGGTCCCCAAAATACAGCCCCGGCACACACGTTTGCGAACTCGAGAGGCTCGGTCAACTCTGCCGGGCTGTCTACTAGTGCTCGGGATTGGGGTGTTCATTCAGAGCAAAAACCTCATCATGCAGTTCCACAAACTGTCCCACAGGTTCGGCTTTTCCTCGTAGTTATGAAAAAGTATCAAGGAAGAAACAAAGAAAAAAAGAAAAAAATTCTGTCTTCCCTTCCCTGTACACCTTTCTCTTTCCCTCTGCTTATACCTAGAGCAACTCTCTCACCCACCCTCTGCCTCTCACTTGTATGTCTCAGATACACACGGGTATCACTTCCCCATCTGCTCCGCTCTCACACATACATGCGTAAATGCCTATAAACAAATAAACGCCCCACTTTATCCCTCCTTTGAAGAGATTACAGTCTCAGATGACTTCCTACCATCCACTCTTTCAACTCCTCACCCTCTTCTGTTCCCCCTCTTGCTCTGGGAGGTAGCACTTAACTAAATCTCAGTGTTTCATGTCAGTTTCTCATCTAAAGTGTTACGCCAGATGTGCCCAGTTCACAGATTGGATCTCTCTCTTCCCTACATCCTGCAAACTGGCATCTTCTCCCTGAAGATGAAGACACATTTCTGAATTCCAGAAGAGAGAACATTGTTAAGATAATTCAGATAATTTTCTCTGATGACACATCTCCAACTCCAGGTGGTTCTCTGCACCCTTGAAAATATTAAAGCCTTTTGGCCCTTGGATCTGCTGCTGCCTTTGCACACCAAGAGGCCCCTGCCACAGCAGTGAAGCAGATACACCACCTTTACTTTGGTCACCTGATGCCACATTCCGGGATTTCCTTAGTTAATTCAGTCAGATGGTACTTATTTTCTTTCCTATCTTCTTTGAGGAGCAAGAAGATAAAGCTTTCCCAGTGTCAGCTGGTGTGGAACCATGCAATTGTACTGAGTGCAATAATGCTTTGCTGCGTTTTTCAGCTTTATGTCTGCCCACACTTTTTTTGTAGTCACTGACCAAAACCTGTCAAAGACTACAACCAGTTAATTTGAATCTCTTGCCTTGCCCCAAAGCCCTGACCTCTAATAAATACCACCCTCTCCTCCTCCTTCTCTCCCCCTAAGAAGAGGTAACATGAATAAACCTTTGCCTGGGTGAACTCATCAGACTGAGGAAATATCTGCTTCTAAGGCAATTTGATTGCACTGGAGTTGCGTTATTTGATTGGACTCTTGTTTCAGACTACAACTCCCCACAGATAGACAAAAGACTGTAATGAACAGTGAGAAGTCTTCTTCCAAAGCTGATCAGTCACGGAGATAAAAATGTGTAACCAAACTGGATACAAAACTTTTCAACTTCTAACTCTTAGCCTAGCTTTATGCACTCATTAGGCAGAAGTAGAGCTTCTGAAAGCCCAAACTCCCCATACATATTCCAATTAAAGACAGAACTTGCTTCTCTTGGTTTGACATATTCACACATTCCCTGCCTGTGGGCTGCCAGCAAGTTTCACCAGCCCCTCTTGCTGTCACCGAAGTGACATCATCTTCCTTCTTAGGCCATGTTGGCACTGGTCACTAAAAACAGTAAATCCACTCCAGAATCTGACCCAAGCTCCAAATACATCATGCCAGGCTGTAAGGTGTGCTTTTTCTCCACGTAAAAAGCCAAAGCCTAACCTGACTTCATGTTCAATGGCCCAAGCAAATTAAGGGCCTCCCTTACTCTCTTTTGGGATTAAGACCTGTGACAGTCTGAGACTCCTGCCATCCTGCTTGACTTACAGTTTGGTCTGAGGGAGTAAAACCCAGCACCCATTATCTTGTAGAAACCTGGGATACTCCTGGAGCAGGCCATTTTCCATGTAACTGCACATCTCTCATTTTTTTTCATCACTGTATTTCCAGTCTCTATTTTTGGATGGCTTTTTTGTCCTTTTTTTTTTTTTTTTTTTGCCATGTTGTGCTGTGCCTGATGTCTAATCAGCAATTGTTACTTTTCCTTTATCAGTTGGCAATGCTTCATCACGCTCCCCCATATGAAAAATTGCCCTTGCACCAAAACACATCAAACACCTAGAAACAGTCAAAGCCACTCCTCTCACCTCTGTCTCTGAAGTGGGAGATGCAGAGGCCACTGGCAAGTGACCATCTTAATGCTCCACCTTGGCTTGCAACAGTTCCCACCCATAGTCATCCTGAGGCAGTGGTAACTCCACTGAGCTGGTGCTCAGGAGATGGATATGTTTGAAGAGCAGGAAAGGCAGTTGCAGATCTTTTCTATGGCTTCCCTCACAAGCCCAGGAACATCTCCCCATTATCCTTGACAGATTCCCAGTAACTGTGCTCACACATGCAGCAGCCTTGGCAGCAGCCAGCACCACTCATGGTAGGGACTCTGCAGGTAAAGAAGCAGTTATCATCCATCCCTGCAGCACATGGGGCATGTACTTTTTCATACACACGCCTATGGCACTGGATGCTCCCAGGGACAAGCCTGTTCACCATCAGTTTTGGCCAGGCTTCCCCCTCCCTCCACCCGTCCTCCCCTAGCCTTACAGTCCCTGCCGGTCCCAGCAAAAGCATTTGACCCAAGTTTGTCCTCCCATCCCACTCATAGAGAGGTGCACTCCTGTATATGCTTGCTTGCTCCCCCTCCTTTCTTTCTGTCCTTCTTCAAGGCGCTGAGGTTTTCTTTCTACCTCACACACCCTTTCATGCTCCACTTCCCTCCCTTTGCCCTCAGGAGGATCCAGATTGCCTCTCCCAGCACAATGCACAAACTTGCTGAACCCATCTACATGGCTTTAATATTCATAAAAGTCAACCCTAGTCTAAAGAAAATGTGGTTGATGATGAAAGTATTTACATTGCAAATCACTTTTAATAGCCCTCTGGTAGTCAGCCTGGTGATAAACGCTAATCCATCTATCAGCTCAAAAACAAAATAAACCCAACTCAGAAGAGGAGAGTCAGAGAGAAAAAGCACCTGATGACAGAAAGGCTCAGCCCTTTGGAACATCACTCTGCTGAGGGAAATGGGTGCAAAGGCTTCACTGAGCAGCCGGTGAGGATAGTAAAGTGTCACAGAGGGAGCAGGAGCAGCCGCTCTGCTCTTGGCCAGGAAAGGAGACACAGCGTGGAGGATGAGCCCCTGGGCATGCAGTCTCTTTGCTCACTGACACGGAGCTGGCATTGCCTGGCCAGATAGAGCAGTCTAAATGCCAGGGCAGTAACTCAGCCTCCCTGCCTGTGCCCAGGGCTGCAGGTGACTGGGCGATGCCAGCTGGGGGTGGGCTCTTGCCCTGTGCGCACTGGTGGGTGAAACACAGCCCATGAGGGACATGGATCATTGCTCTGGGACAGCATCATCCTTGTGGGAGATGGGAGAGAGGACAGCACCAGGTGGTCATGTGCCTCTCTCCTAACAGTTTGCCTAAGGGCACAGGAGAGCACATTTGTAAAGGGGCTTGGGACAGCACAAAAGGTCTGAAATAAATATCATCCCCAGGTCACACTTGTCTGGAGCCTCCCACAGCTATTCTCCCAGCTGAGGAGGCACAGGATGTTGTGTGCCAAGTCCTCTTCCCCTCAGGCACCATCCTCAGGCAAACAGCCTTTCCCCCTCATTCCAGCTGTCTCCAAGGCAGCATGAGGAGCATATGGCCCCACAAGTGCCCAGGCCGTGAGCTCTGCAGGAGGGCAGTCACTCGTGGGTTCAAGGTGAGCCAGATCCCAAACCAGGCTAGGACAAAACCTCACTGCGAGGGAGCAATCAATACTGTGGGGGAGCAGGGCAGTAGGATTTGCAGGCTCAAGGAAGAACAGGGCTGCTGCAGCCTTCCTGAGAGAGGAGGTGACTGAAGGCACCCAGCCATGCTCTGCTGCCTCAGCCAGGCCCCCAAGAGTCATCCACAGCCACATCTTCTCATGCTTCATGTCATGCCTTAACTGGAGACAGAGGAACAAAATACCAATGCTGAACTTGCATTAGGCACATCACTTAGTGCTCAGCTGTTTCCCAGCCTCCCGGGCTGCTTGCAGAGACAGGGTAATAAATGATTCTTTCATTATTTGGAAAATGTCATTTTTAGCACCAGTGAAGGATGCCAGAGCCACAGCCCCAGGGAGTGGGTGACTATGTTTAGCCATGCAGCAGGTGTGGCCCCAGTGGCTGGGGTGACAGTGGCACCAGCAGTTCCCACTTTCCCTGGGGTCCCTGGCAGGGCACAGTGAGGAAAGCAGGGTATAGCCACTTTGGCCCATGCAGGGAAGCCAGGTAAGCATGAAAAATAATTGTGACTAATATAAAAAGCCATCCTCCCACGCCTGACTGGTCCACTACTGTGAAATTCACAACAGTCGATGAGCCCATGAGCATCCTTGAAATACCAGTGGGAGCACCAGACACTTGTGCTCTCAGCTTGCTCCCAAATATCAGTGACTTCAATCAAGCGAGGGGGTATGGCAGGCAAAACAGACTTATGTCACCCTTGGAAAGCTGGCTGTTGGGCACTGCCAACTGCTTGAGCTCATCAAAGCGGGAGGGCAGGCGCAGCCCATGCCCGCTGCGGCACCTCTGGAGAGAGTTAAACACAACAGCCTGCACCCAGCCTGGTGCACTGCGATCTCTTCAGTCAATAATCATCTGCTTTTTGTGTTTTAAAAGACTGCTGTTGCTATTTTAAGGTTCCGCTCAGTTTTGTCACATTTGCCATATAAGCACGACTTCAAATACTTCAATATAATTGTTTTGTTGCAGTCCCCACTCTTGCAACTCTTATTTGCTTTCTCAATAATGGAAGGAAGAAAGTGCTTCTGAATCACTTATACCTATTATCCAAAAAAAAAAAAAAAAAAAAAAAAAAAAAAAAAGAGAGGAAAAAAAAGAAGGGGAAAAACAAGGAGGAAAAAAGGAAAAAGGAGTGGGAATGTAAGCTTGCACTGTTCCCCTGCCATTTCCCACGTGACACAGAAGACAGCACATCTCCCTCGTGACCACTGTGCCCGTGGGCTGGGTCTGGCCTACAGAGCCAGGCAGTGTGCAGGGAACCCCGTGCCTGCCTGCAGTTGCCTGCTGCTGGCAGCCAGCTGTGTGCTCCCCAGGACCCTCTTCCAGGCACTGTCCCACATAGCTTGCTGCCTGGCCATCAGGGAAAAAGCAACCAGGGGATCAAGTCCCTTTAAAAGATCAGTCTAATTGGTTAATTTTCTAATTCACCACTTCATTAATTCATGAATTCACTAACCCACGTGCTTACTTACTCACATAGCAGCTTCCTCGCTGGCAGTTGAGAGCACTCAGCCTTCCTCCCCGGCATGTCACTGGGTCCCCAGTGACCAGTGCAAGAGCCCAGCTGCTGCTGCTTCCCCTCCAAAGACTTTTGGGCTCAGCTGCCGTGTTGACACCTTCCAGCTCAGGAGATCAGTCCATATAATTTCTCTGAGCTGGTGGTTTCTGCAGAAGGTGCCAGTGAACTGTTGCAGAGCAGCGAGAGGATGGCCGCAGGAGACATGGATCCCTGGACTACAGGTGTTGGATCCTCTAACCTTGGCAAGCCTCCATGGAGCTGAGACCACCTTTGGTACGTGCAGCCACTCAGTCGAGAAGAAACTCATCCCAAATGAGGAGATAAGCCCCAGCCCCACACAGGCACTGAACCATGCAGCCCAGCAGACAGACCTGTGGCTTGCCAGTCTCCCTGTGCTGGGGCAGTGAGGCAAGTCCAAGTCTCTCTGGGGTTTTCTATGCAGCCCCCCAGGCTTCTCCACTGCAGGGGCAGAGAGACGGCAGTCCTGCAGTGCAATCACTCTGCCATCAGATCTAATTCACTGAGCAGCTTGGTGGAGCCTGCCTTCTAATACACATGCAGTCTAATAAATATCTGCTTTAAATGCACTCCCTGCTTTAAAAAAGCGCATTTCCCTGGGTTTGAGGTAATTGCTGGCACTGCTGGGGAATAAAGAGCTCTATATGTGTGCGTCTCACTCCAGGCAACTCAGCTCAGATCCCCATTTGGACTTATGCTCCCCACAGACATATTTACCTTACACAGAGTCCCCATCAATGTTAATGCTACCTACAGTGTCCTTCACAGGGAAGGAAATCAGGAGGAACACAGCAAGTGTGCAAAATCCATAGCAGGTAAAAATCAGTCAGCAACTGCTGCATCAAGAAAGCATTTAACACAGGCAGAACAAAGCAGATCCTTCCCTTCCCAAGACAGATGCTGCCCCTGCCCTGATTTCCCTGCACCTTGCAGGGACATGGCCCTGCCTCAGGGCTGCCTCAGGGCAGCGACAATGCTGACAGTTATTTGCCTTCATCCCATGGACATCAAGTGTGCTACTGGGCAGCCCCTCAGCATTCACACCTCCTGCACATGAGGCTGCCCCTCCTCTCACTCTGGCTTTCCAGTCTTTGCCCACTGAATTTTACCATGGGAAGAAGAGCCCAACATGGGCTGGTGAAGGGTACCGAGCTTCTGTGCACTGCAGGGATGAAGCCTGCTGCCACTGGGATCTGTACACCCCACCCAGCCCCACCATTCCACCACCCCACCACCCCAAACCAAGCCAAAAACCTGGCTGAAGTCTTTTGTTATGGCAAGAGGCCATTTCTCAAGGCAGAGCCAGGGATGGAGGAGACTCGAGAATGCAGGATGCAAGAGCTCTGTTCTGTGATGGCCAGGCTAATAACCCTGTATTAAATTACAGGCCTGGGTTCAGTTGTGGTTGTTTTGTTTTTGTTTTTTTTTTTCTTGTAAGCTGTCTGTTTAGATTTATCAGCATAATTCCTGATACTGCCTTGTCGGACATCATTACGATAATCTCACTACTGTGTCTGCCAGGGAATTGGGAGGCAAGCAGGAGGCTGCTGCAGAACATGAGGGCAGCAGGGACCAGGCCACCTGCAAGGCACAGCCCTGGGACCACTCACCCTAGAGCTGGGGACCCTGCGGAAGATGAAGGCAGGAGGTCATGAGCCCCCACAATGGGACTCAAAAGTATAAATGAGCCAGCATGCAGCAAAAGAAAAGGGATTCAGGGTCCAGTCAGGCAGGTCCCTATACCTCCAATGATTTCACTAGGAGGAAGAGAAGCCTCAGAAGGGGAGAGGGTACACAGAAGAACCTGGAGGATCTGGGGAAGTTGGAAACGAGCAGCCTCTGTTTTGACATTGATCCCTTCCCTTAATTCCCAGTAATTGCAGAATTTGTTTAAATAAGGTTTTTCAGGGCAAAGAGAGCAAGAGGAACAGGGCAGGAGGCTGCCAGCCCATCTCTGTCCATCCATCCTTCCGTGCTGCAGTCCCTCTCCCCTCCACGGGCACCTCCTTGCACACGCACACACGTGCGCACACACATGCACACACAGCCCTCATCCTCCTCTCTGCAGCCAAGCCTGCTGCTGCTCAACCCTGGCACAGGCCCCAGGCCAGCCCCCAGATGGTGATTTGGCTGGCAAGCCTGGCTGGGCAGGAGGCAAAATGCTTCTTCCTGGGGACCTAGTGCTGAGACCCTCTCCTGTGGCAGAGGGGTTGCTCCAGTGCAGCGCTGCAGTTTCTCTTCCCAGCAGCTAGAGTGTGGTCTGGCTGAAAAGCTGTCTGGGATGGGGATCATGGAGCTTTGGGATTTTTTTGAGCATGGCATAGAGCAAAGGTGCCTGTGGGAGCCCATTAGCCCACATGGAGCATTCCCCTCCCCACCAGGCAGGGGCTGAGGGAGCCACGGGTGGGAGGCGGGTAATCACATCAGCAAAGTAAATAAAAATCTCATCCCAGCCTGGTGTTTTTACTAATGAAAATGAGCCTGTGATGGGAGTTAATTTCCAGCCCCTGGGTGATTCAGCTGGAGGATGGAGCTGCAGATAAGGATGAGTCTAGGCAGCCAAGCCAAGTCAGAGCCCAGCCAGATGCAGTCAGGGACCACAAACCCCTTCCAAAGAGGGAGTGGGTACATGGCCTTGAAACCTGGAATGTGGCGAGAGGAGCTGCCAACACCTCCAGAGAGCAAGTGCTTCCAACTGCCTCATTGGAGATAGAGTGTTAACAGCCACTGGCTCAGGCGGGACCCGGCTGAGGTCACCGCAGGAGGGGGGGATCTTCAGACCCCATCTCACAGCAGTCCTCTGCCCATGCTCTGGTTGTGCCTTTTCCAGCTGCTGGTCCATGCAGCTACTTGGTTGATCCACCCTTATTCAACACCTCCAGTCTCCCTCCCTGGGTAGTTGCTCATGCCAGTGCTGCTCTCCCCCAGCTCTCACAGTGTGCCAGCATCTCCCAGTACTGATGGGAAGTGGAATGGCAGGCACTCCCGTAACACAGCAAAAAAACAACTAGGTTCTCCTCTTGCTATGGAAAATGGGGGAAATCTATATTCATAGATTTTCAGAGCTACCTGACTGAGAGCAACAAATCTTCTTCACAGGGATATTGTGCTCTGATGAGCACTTGGCCATGGGGCAGGAGCACATCAGCCTTGTGAGCAATGATGCAGGAGGACTCTTGCTGAACACAGAGCCTGTCCAGAGAGCACAGAACAAAGCAAAACAGTGCTTAACAAAATCCCCTCAAAGAGCTGAAGATACCAGCATGGAGGAACAACCCCTTGGGGCTGCAAAGAGTCAGCGCCAAACCTGTGAGGCTGCAAGTCTCACAGGGCAGCTGGTGAGACAGACCCTGTGCTCCTGCCAGGCTCAAAGGGTTTTTTCCAGCTGTTTCCCAAATGACAGGACCTGCTGCACCTGCAACCATCCCTACAGCAGTAGTTGCCAACGTCCTGGGGAGACCCAACTAGCACCAGCCCACAGGTATCATGCAAAAGCCATCCCTGGTCCCTCTTCGGGCCATGTGCTGGGCCAGCCTCCCCACAGTGTGCTCCAGAGCACAGTCTCTCCATCCATCACCTCCCCAATGAATCGAAGCAGATGTGTCACTGGCCAAAGTGTTACCACCAGCCCCGAGCTGGGATGCTTCAAATAGCTGCGCACTGCGATACAAATTGTACTTTGATGAGGTACATTAGGCCATCTGGATGGCCTTGAATGAAGCAGCCTTGATGAAGACAGAGCAAGGGCTGCTCGAGGTGGGAGGAACCTCAGCAGTTTCACGGCTGTTAGCTGTTCCTTAAGCTAATATTTGAGCAGCGAGGGGGGCTGGGGCTGGCAGCATCAGGGTGGATCCAAGCAGGGTGGGTCTGCCCAAGGGCAGCACTTCAGATGGCCAACCCCTCACGGCGGTGTGGGCAGGATGTGGGCACCCACAGCCTGCATATGCTCTTGGCCAGATGAGCTCATGAAGCTGCACCACCATGGGGTGTCCCCGGGGATGGATCTCAGTCCTGGCAAGCATCCAGACCACCCCAATCCCATCAGTCCCATTAAGTGTGTGGGAAGCAGCGCTCCTAGGAGGGAAAGCCCATGCTCAGTGACGAGCATAAGATAAATAATGCTCCAGAGGGTGAGAAAAAAAAAGCAGGAGATGGTTGCTAGAGAAAATCATCTAGGCAGGGGTAAGAGCCAAAGGGCAGGGAAGGAAATAGGGTACAGGAGACTGAAGAAACCCAGGGGGAAGGAAATGCCCCATCCTGCTGAACCCCACAATGAGGGACTGACGGGAGCAAGCGCAAGCCAAGACAGCATCAAGGAGGGAGCAGCACATGGGACCTGGATGGGAATTTCGCTCACTGGTGGTTTTCTGACTGCTAGTGTCCCCACGCTGGTTCTTTTGTGGCACCTTGGAGTCCTGGTGGGGTTTTAGCCAAGCTATACCCCAAGTTTGATTTCCAAAGTAAGTTCTTAGGCAATGAGCTCAATCCCTCTGCTGGATAGGACCCACTGGTGCTGTGGTTCCCCCTGGGACCTCAGCCCTCCTGACCTTCGCCTGGCCGCCTGCAGCGTGCAGTCCTGTCTCACTGCTGCGACCTACATTCTGCCTCCCCAAACATACACTAAGGCATCGCACTTAGCTGCATTAAACCCACAGAGTACTGTATAGGGCTAATTTCCGATCAGGCTGTCAGGAAGTATTATGTCAAATACCTTACAGGAGCCTAAGCATATTATGCTGACACAGCTACCTTTGTCAACCAAATCTGAGATCTCATCAAAGAAACAATGCTGGGTTTAGCCATCCTCAGTGCCTCTGGAGCAAACCCATCTCCAGGGCTTCTTCTGGGTCACTGCACCATGAGCACTGCCAACCACTCAGCCTGGGGCTGCAGCTCTGTGGGGAGCAGGTCCAGCCCTCCAACTAAGAGCCAGTGGAGCTCGCGTGACTCTGAACTGAAGTGTTCATGGAGCAAGATCCTTACTCCGACCCCGTGAGTGGCCACAGAATATGAAGCAGGGTGGGAAAGGCTGGGTACAGGGCAGCATCTTGTGCTGGGTTACTGCTGCTTTGCGTGCTCAGGTCTCCTCCTCCTCCTTGACTGTGACCCAGGGCCCAAGTGCTCTCTGCGCATTAAAAAACCTTGTCCTATTCAGTGCCACTTGCCAGTCACACTAGGTACCAAAGCCCTAAAGCTGCTGTGCAATGGCTGTGCTTGTCTGCCCCTCAGCAATGCAGCAGGACCAGCCCCAGTTCCTCCCTAAATAATTGTTTTAATTAGCATTAACTTTGAGGTAGGTGACTAGCAGAGGGCTGCCGGCAGGGCTTCTATGGGAATTTCTGCAGCGGGCAGACAGATAAGAGCAACCCTCTGTAGTGCTGTAGCACTTAAATGTTTTAATATCAGCCTCCCCACTGGCTGCCAGTCTGCCTACAGCTGAAGGGGAAGGAGCTTGTGGCACCTACCCAGGCACCGAGTGGGTGGGGTATGGCCCTGCCTAGCAGGAGTGAGCAAACCCAGGGGTAATGATCCTCAGGAAAAGGGCAGAGCCACAGCCACATTGCCCTGGGGAGGTTTTACAAGGACCTAGGAGAAGGAGAGAAGCTGGGCTTAGGTACCAACCAGCAAAGCATGACAGAGCCCAGCAAAGGACCATGGCTTTCAGCAGTGCTTGGTCAGCAGCCAGCAATCACCACTCGCTCACCCCCCCACGAAGTCTGCCATGAAAACAAATAATCTGCAAATTAAAATTTCCCTGCAATGGGGTGAAAGTGCCCCACACTGTGCCAGAGGAGGGACTGGAGCCCATCTGCCAGCAGAGCCAACTCCTGATCCTATCAAGATATTACTGTATTATTGAACTGGGGATTGAGGGACAGGCTTTAATAGCTAAGATGGTATCAGGGGTCCAGCATTAAACTCCAGGAAGGGCCATGTAGCTGAGCCCAAGAAACAGAAAGAACCAAGCCTAAATTACCACAACATTTCATGTTTTTGCATAGTGTCTGCTGTTTACCCCAGCCTCTGTGAAGCTGCAGCTAGGAGCTCGGAAGGTAAGGGTGAAGGGTCATAGAATCATAGAATCATGGAATCGATTGGGTTGGAAAAGACCTCAGAGATCATCAAGTCCAACCATTGGTCCAACTCCAGTCCGTTTACTAGATCATGGCACTAAGTGCCATGTCCAATCTCAATTTAAAAACCTCCAGGGATGGTGAATCCACCACCTCCCTGGGCAGGCCATTCCAATGCCTGACCACTCTCTCTGTAAAGAATTTCTTTCTAATATCCAGCCTAAATTTCCCCTGGCAGAGCTTAAGCCCGTGCCCCCTTGTCCTATTGCTAACTGCCTGGGAGAAGAGACCAATCCCCACCTGGCTATAACTTCCCTTCAGGTAGTTAGAGAGAGTGATGAGGTCACCTCTAAGCCTCCTCTTCTCCAGACTAAACAACCCCAGCTCCCTCAGCCTCTCCCCCATAGGTCTTGTGTTCCAGTCCCTTCACCAGTCTTGTTGCTCTTCTCTGGACCCGCTCCAGCACCTCAATATCTTTCCTGAACTGAGGGGCCCAGAACTGAACACAATACTCCAGGTGTGGCCTCACCAATGCAGAGTACAGGGGAAGGATCACTTCCCTTGTCCTGCTGACCACGCTATTTTTGATACAGGACAGGATACCATTGGCCTTCTTGGCCACCTGGGCACACTGCTGGCTCATGTTGAGCTTCCTGTCAATTAGTACCCCCAGGTCCCTTTCTGCCTGGCTGCTCTCCAGCCACTCTGTGCCCAGCCTGTAGCGCTGCAGGGGGTTGTTGTGGCCAAAGCGCAGGACCCGGCACTTGGCCTTGTTGAACTTCATCCCACTGGAATCAGCCCATCTCTCCAGTCTATCCAGATCCCTCTGCAGAGCCCTCCTGCCTTCCAGCAGGTCGACACTCCCTCCCAGCTTGGTGTCATCAGCAAATTTGCTGATGATGGTCTCAATCCCCTCATCTAAATCGTCAATAAAGATGTTAAACAGGACAGGGCCCAACACTGATCCCTGGGGGACACTGTTAGTGACCGGCCACCAGCTGGATGCAGCCCCATTCACCAGCACTCTCTGGGCCTGGCCCTCCAGCCAGTTCTTAACCCAGCAGAGAGTACACTTGTCCAAGCCATGGGCTACCAGCTTTTTCAGGAGTATATTATGGGAGACAGTGTCAAAGGCTGCTGGATCAGGGAGCCTCGGGTGTTCCCTGAGCTTAGAAAGAGCAGGGACTCCAGAGCTCAACTCCACCAGCCAAACTGGAGCAGGGCTGGATGCAAGGACATAAAGAGAAACCTCAGCAGCTGCCAAAATCCTCATGCCAGCTCCCTGTCTGGTCAGCCACAGCTGAAGCAAAGGCTCAGTGGTGTGGCAGAGTCCAGCTGCAGCAGTGGTCCGGTTCCAGTAATGGCTCCTCCCGGAGACCTTGGTGTCTGGCTGCCTGTTCCAGTGGCAGCATTTGCTGCACTCATATCTCTCATTGCTCACACCCTCCCAGTCTCCCTGAGTTATTGGAAGCACTGCATGGGACCCCCAGTCCCTCCCATGTGGCACCACTGAGCTGGAGAAGCCTGGCCTGCACCAGCGGGCAAGACTGGCACAGAAGATGGATGCTTGGAGGCTGAACAACAGCATATTGATTTTCAGATGAGAGGCAGGGGAGAAGCCTCACAGTGTCCTCCTTGTGACGCTGGCTTCTGGCTGGAAGAGATCTGATGCCCAGGGAAGACAACTTGATCCCTGCCACCTGCTACTGGTGCCACACGCCAGCAACAACTGCTTGAAAATCAAAACAAAGAGGAGTTAAGGGAGCTCATGGGGAATAGATGAGAGGAGCTTCTGTTTGAGATGCTGTGGGGAAACAATTCCCTGCACTCAGCAGAGTGCACAGAGCAGCTGCAGGGGGCTCCTGCCCACTACCATGGCGAGAGCTGGGTAAGGACGGGAGAGGCCTCTGCACCCGAGGATGAGGGGACAGGGGTGCTGGCATTAATTGGCTGCCAGAGAGCAGCAGCTGGAAAGGAAAGGCTGCAGTGCCCCCCGGCCCCCTCATGTGCCAAGGGCCCCCTCCATGCAGAGGTGGCAACAGCATGACATTTATGTGCTGCACACCAAGATCCCAATTAGTGATGGATGGCTCATATGCTGCACACTTTAATTAATTTGCCTTTTTCTGTTGGAGAATAGCTTCTCTGACAGATTGGGACTGAGCAGAGAGGGCAGCTGCTCTTTCTAGCCAGCAGCCTGAGCAGTGGCTGGAAGAACTGGCTGTGGTCCTTGACTTTGGCATCAGTAATACTGGGAGAGAGAGATTCACCATGCACCCAGCTGTGACCTCCTTCCTGCCCTCTCCTTCCTGCCCAGCACAGCACCCAGTGGTCACACAGAACTGGGGTCCCAGCATCCAGCTATAGGGTCACTCTCCAGCAGCCACATGTGGGTATAGCATTGGACTTCCAGGGGGAGTCAAATAGAGGTACTGGAAATGAAGCAATAGACCAGCTAAAGGAGTGAGGGCAAAAGGCTCAGGACTCATAGCGACAAGTATCACCACTTTGCTGTACCACCTGCCAGGGCGTCAGCAAACCTCTCTGGGATCCCAGGTCTCCCTCCAGGCAGCGCTCACCATCTGGTTGGGTCCCAGGCCCAGGGACGTCAGAGCATTCACCAGCTGCAAGCAGTGCCCATGCAGGTGAAGGATTCATACAAAAGTCCCCTTGCAGCACAGCAGCCCCAACCACTACCTCTTCCCACTGCCCCAGGTTTCTGGCACATTCTCTCTGCCTAAATAACCTAAATAATCTTGTATGTTCAGCTGTTCCCCTCCTCTTTCAGCTCATTAGGGCTTTTAGAGAACACTGGCTCCTACTGAACCTGACCAACCCACCATTAACCTCATTCCATGCCAAGAAAGGGCCATTACTTTTGACTCCAATTCCCATCTCAAACAGCTTCCGTCTCCAGGAGGACTATCCCTCACCCTTGAGGTGTCTGAGTTTCTTTAATAGCCTCTTGTGAGGGACTTCATCAAAAGCCTTTTGAAAGCTAAATAAAATTCTCTGCACCATATTTCTCCTTTCCCCAGGATTTTGTTAGCACATTTAAAGGCTCCTGACAGGCTATGGCTGAGAAAAGCTTTCGGTTTTTAAGATTATTTCCTGCTCCTACGCAGTAAAGCTCTCATTTTGCTTCCTAAATTGGGCCAGCAAGTATGCGCAGCTCTGATTTGGTTTCCTCAAGCAGCTCCTGTTGAATTTCCATGTTGCTTCTGGCACAGCATGTGCTTCAGCACTGCATTGTCACACTGCAGTGAGCAGGTAACTCGTAAGGCTTGGAGAAGGAGCCTTGTGCTTTTGCTGCACTGTCCTGGGCGTGGTCAATCCCACCACCTCCCCTCCTGCGCAGGGCTCCAGGCCTCGAGTCATCATGCAGATTCAGGGGTGTTGCTCAAGAGTAGAGTCAAATCAGCCCTGCCTGAAACAACAGAGGAAGGACTGCTGGCCTGGAGTAGGGTTGTCCTGCAGAGAGAGATTTTTGTTCCACAAGAAGCATGGAAGGCATAATAAATAAATTGCATTGGGGTGGGGTGTGTGTGTGAGCCCACTGCAGAAGTGGGCTCAAGTTTCTCTCCTTTGCCTCACTCTTCCCACCCACTCACCCACCTCCCTCCATTAGGTCTCAGGCAAGGACAAACTGAACTTGGCAGATTCGAGGCCTGAAACTCAAAAGAAAAGCAGTGCTCTCTCTCTGTAGAAGCCCACCACCACTGAGAGCACCTGCTTGGTTGTGTAGCCACAGCAGATCATCTGCAAATCATGCCCAAGGCCATATCTGAGAATGAAGCCTTCCCACACCCACCCTGCCCACTGCTCCTGCTTAAGGCCTGTAGGAACACAGGCTGCAGCTGTTACCAGCCTTTGGCCCAGAGCCACAAAGCGAGTTAGGAGAAATTACAAAGCTGCCTCCTCTCATCACGAAGTCCTTCCTGTAAGTCTTGAATAGAAAACTGCTTTGGAGCTTCAGAGATGTCCTGAGTCAATGCAAAGACAGCAACTGCGGTTTGTTCCTGCTCCCACTGGAGCTCACTACCTATTCTGCCACTGCTTCCAATGGGGGCAGGTCTGGACCAAGGAGAAGTCCTCAGCAGAGCAGGCTTCAGGCCTCTGCACAGCAGCACAGCCAGAGTGCCCAGCAACGGTGCCCACCAGGCCTTTGAAAGTCTGCCAACACAGAGTGAGATAGCCCAGAAGACATTTCTCCAACCGAGATGGAAATTTTTCTGTAGGTAGCTTGGCTCTGGTTCTGGAAATGGACATGCTCTGCAACCCATCTACCAAGAATGGGCCTCAAGACTCTTACAGGAATCATGCAGGGAGAGGGAAGAAGACATGTCAGGCTGAGCTGAAGCACTTTTTTTTCCAGGGTCTGTTTTAGCTTGTTTTTAAGCAGAGCAGTAAAGAGCTCTGTCTAGACCTGCACTGCCCTGTCTGCCCAAGTTCTCAGCTGAGACGTAGCTCTTCTGGCTCCCAACTGCCAGCACATTCTCAGGCCACTCCACACTAAGGCAATATAAGGATGCACAAAACCTTTCTTGCTGCACAAGGGAATCCCATTTTTCAGGCTGCTCCCCTGTCAGATCAGGGATGTGGTTGGCTCAGGGCAGGTTTTAGAGCCTCATTAACACTCTGCAATGAGGCCTGGCAGCAGCTGATTTGATTTAAGGTTCATTTCCAGGCTGTGATTTAAGAGAAGATTTGCTTAATGTTCTCTAACAGACTCTTCTGACTGGGAGCTTGAGTGCTGCCTAATGATAGCCTTATTTATTATAATGTCTTAGCAGCACAGAATCTAGAGGAGCTGGGCAGGAGCACAGCAGCTGCTGGCAGGTGCTCAGGACAGCAGTGGAAACATCTCTCACCGCAGAGTGGTAACAGTGGGGTGTGCGTTCCTTTAACCAGAACAGCCAGATACTGCACCCCTTTTCTGCTTCAGGAAGTCAGCAAGACAGATCGCTCTCTGCTTGCCCAAGGTAGTGCTGCATCTCTACGTACCTTTTTAAGCTGGACAGGTGAAACACTCCTTTCTCCCTACTTGAACAATGGGAAAGGGAGATGTGCCTACTCATCTCCAAACTAGTTAAAAGGTGATTTACGAGAAAGACTCCCAAATGCTCCTCCTTGTTTCCCAGTTTTGGGCTTTCAACTCACAGGCTGAGTCTGCTTTCCTCCTAGAAAAGGGTGGTCATCACCTGAGATTTGTAAGCTAGCTTGAGCTTCTGAGTTGGATGCATCTATCCCCAAGGCCAAATACAGAGACAACCATCACACAAATGAAGACAGGAGGTCAAGCAAGGGTTTGTCATATTTTAATGACATTGATCTTTGGTGTTTCCCTCGTTAGCACTCACACTCTCCCTATCCTTTCTCCACAAGCCTGCTAGGGATGGAGAGTTACAAACGAAAAGGAAAATCACATTTGAGAGTGAGACTAAAAACAAAGTATCAGAGCCTTGACTTCTCCACTAGAAACTACATGTACAAGGTCAAGATTTCACATGCAACACCTTACATCACAGACCGACACCTCACACCCTGGCCCGGAGCTGAAAGACATTTCCTGCACCCTCCCAGGCAGGTTCAGCTCAGTCCTGGTACCATGAAACCACTGGGGTGGCTCATTCATGTTAATATTGGCACAGCTTAGAACATCCTTCTGTGAACTGCATCCTGACTAGAGAGCAGTAGCCCCTGTCCCTCTACCCATCTACACAGCAGCTCTACTTAGGTTCCTGCCAAGTACTAAACTAGCTCTCTAAAAAGGAAAGGTCCCCACCTGTGAGCATATCATGAGCCATGAGTGTTTTGGCAAAGCCCAGTTCTTCCCAGAAAAGACCACAGCATAGGCAGGATTGGTTTCAGAATACCACACCCTGGGTGGGGAGCAGTGCTGTGCTATGGAGAGGGACTGTGGCCTGGAAGACTCCTCCACTCCAGCAACAGAGCTGGAGCATCACACCCAGGTTTGCCCAGTACTGCCTGTCTCCAGAAGGATGCTGCAGGCCCCCTTCCCTTTCTTCACTCCATGATCAGTTTCCTGGGCATAAAAGGGCTGGAAACAGGAAAGGAAAGAAGCTTTAAAAGGATGACACACCAAACTGGAGGGTTAGGGCTGAACTCAGAGAATGCCATGGGGCTTCAAAATTTGCATGATGTGCAGACAGTGTGGTTTGTATTCCTGTTAAGTCTTCAGCAGTGGGAATGTTGGAAGTTAAGTATGCTTTTTTGCCCATGGCTTCCCTTGTAATTCTTATCCCTTTCCCCCCCACCCAGGATAGAGAAGCCCTCTGAACCACCAGCATCCTGTCAGAGCCACATGTCCCTAGTCTTCCAGCTCCTGGCCAGCTGTGAGGTACAGGTCTCTGCTGAGCAGTACAGGGGTAGCACCAACACACAACTCAACCTCTACCTGTTCCGCGACTCCCCACTGGTGCTGCCATTACTATAGAAGTTGGTACTGTCAGGAAGATGGTTATTATTAGTTAGGTCACTGTATTCAATTGGTCCCTCGGTGTCCATGGAGGACTGGGCCTGCTCTGGCAGGTCCAGATCACCAGTGCTTTGTCCTTCACTCGCGCTAGGGGCTGTCCGCGGGCTCAGGCCGTGCTCCGGCAGCTGCACAGACTCTGACAGGATCCGTCCCTCCAGCTCCGTGGCCAGCTGCTGTGAGGTGGACTGCTGTGCTGATGGGCCCTCAGCTCCAGTGGACTCAGCACCAGTCTGAGAGCTGCGGTGGATCCGGTGGCTCACAATGATGTTGTTGCCAAAGCCGCCCATGGATGCCATGGTGGTACTCTGCTCCCGCTGAACCACGGCAGTCATGCCACCTTCTGCCATCAGCCTTTGAATCCTACTCAGGGCATCCTCCCCAGTGGCTCCATATTCTGGACCTTCCCCTGCAAAAGAAAGAAGAAGCAACTCTGGTGCACAAGGCAAACTACAACACAAAGAGAAAGCAATCTGGGTAGATGCATCAGCCAGTGTGTACATGATCGAACAGAAGATGGGTTTTATTCCAGAGGGAACCAAACATTTTATTTCCATAACTTTTAGTTAAGTGCCAAACAAAGGCACCAAATTCTGACAAGAAAATCTCAGCTGCTCCCACAGGTATTCCTCACAGACTTGCATGTCCAAACCTTGGAGAAGCAGCTCTTATCTAGCTATAAAGGTGGGGGGAAAAAAGTATAGTCAAAGAGCTGGGATGTTTTATCACAGCTGCAGAGACAATTGTGCCAATCCCATGAGAAGAGGAGAAAACCCCTCAGTTTGCACTGCAATAAACCAAACATTTCACCATGGTGTTAAAGAAACCTGTCGCCTTTTGCTACTTCACTTGTTTGAGAAGAGCCCAGGCAGATGACACAATGGCCACGTCCCCAGTGCCAGTCAGGGAAGACGTAAGCAGCTGGCCAAGAGCAGACAGCAACTACAGAACACAGTCTGTGCTTTCACATCATCTATGACAAAGGAAAGATCAAGTGTGTAAGCTCCTGCTCCCCTGACTGCTATCTTTTGAGGAATGCAAAAAACATCTCAAGACCTACAGTCTTTGTCTGCTCTATTTCCGAGACTTCCCTCCATAGTCAGGTTGTATTGAGCTCTGAGAGAGCCATTGTCAGATACCTTTGTTGCTCAAGATTACTTCTGAAGAACAAAATCTCACAAAAAAATAGTTCACATAGGAGATCGAATCCCCAGGACAGGGAAGTTTGCCCCAGTTCTGTTTCCCAACATTCGTCTTTTGATACAAACCCTACCCAGAGCATTTGAGGAACAGAGTCTGTAATCATAAACTGCTAGAAACATTCCACAGTGGGATCCTGCCGGTTCTTATTAAAGAAATAAATCTCAGTCCCACCTCCATGAAGCTATCACAGTGCTGATTAGAAGAGAAAGCCATGAGCTCTCTTGGCACCAAGGAAATGAACACAAATGTCAACAAGGATAGATGCAGGGAGGGGTTAAAACAATAAAAGCCAAAATGCCACACTGACTAGGAAAAGAAAAACACTTGGGGCTGTGGAGTTTAATATCTTTATCGATGATTTGGATGAGGGGATCAAGCGCACCCTCAGTAAATTCACAGACAATACTAAATTGCATGGGAGTGTGGATCTGCTGGAGGGCAGGAAGGCTCTACTGAGGGATCTGGACAGGCTGGATCGATGGGCCGAGGCCAGCAGTATGAGGTTATACAAGGCCATGTGCTGGGTCCTGCATTTGGGTCACAACAACCCCAGGCAGCGCTACGGGCTGGGCGAAGAGTGGCTGGAAAAGTGCCTGGTGGAAAAGGACCTGGGGTTGTTCGTCAACAGTGGTTGAACATGGGCCAGTAGTGTGCCCAGGTGGCCAAGAAGGCCAATGGCATCCTGGCTTGTGTCAGAAATAGTGTGGCCAGCAGGGCCAGGGCAGTGATTGTCCCTCTGTACTCTGCACTGGTAAGGTTGCACCTGGAATCTTGTGTTCAGTTTTGGGCTCCTCACTACAAGAAGAACACTGAGGTGCTGGAGCATGTCCAGAGAAGGGCAATGGAGATGGTGAAGGGTCCGGAGCACAAATCTTATGAGGAGTGGCTAAGGGAGCTGGCGGTGTTTATCCTGGAGAAAAGGAGGCTGACGCTCTCTATAACTACCTGAAAGCAGGTTGTAGTCAGTGGGGGTCGGCCTCTTCTACCAGGCAACTAGCAACAGGACAAGAGGAAATGGCCCCAAGGTGCACCAGGAGAGGTTCAGGTTGGACATCAGGAAGAATTTTTTCACTGAAAGGGTGGTTAAGCATTGGAACTGCTCAGGGAAGTGGTGGAGTCACCATCCCTGGAACTGTTCAAGAAATGACTGGACATGGCACTTAGTGCTATGGTTTAGCTACATGATGGTGTTCAGTCAAAGGTTGGACTTGATCTTAGAGGTCTTTTCCAACCTAAATGATTCTATGATCAGTTATCCAACATGAGAGCTAGGGTATTCAGCACAGTTCTACACCACGCCACTACAGAGATGTTGTGCAGTCAGTCAGTGACGGCTTAATCCCTTTCCTCACGGGCTCAGTGGAACTTTCATCAAGAACCACCAGCTTCCCCCAATCACAGGATACAGTTTATTTCATCCTCAAGTAAGTCTGCTGATATACTCCCCTATTGTAGAAATATTACAGACATTAAAGGCAAATTTAATCCTCACTAATAGAGTAAGTCCCTTTCTGCTAGGAATGTAGTAAACCTGCACACAGGTTTACGCCTGTAACCACATAAGAATCTGTAGCAGAGCCTTAGAGGAGTCAGCAAGAATACCCCCTCGACAGAGCCTGACCCACAACTCTAGCAGAGGAATTCTGTTCAGCACGTGGCTGATGAACTAGGATGTGGTTGATGCATGAATTAGGAACTTGGCTGACCGGTACGAAGACTGAGAACAGAGGTAGCTATTAAACTGGAAACTTCAGTGTGAAAAACATGCATGCCAGGGGATATTGAAGCATTAATCATGAGCAGAACTAAGTAGAAGGTTTGAGAAGCATGGTTTTGTATTTAGTTAGCACTTCCTTCTGAGGGCATAGTTTTAAGTCATTAACCAGCCATGTGGCCAGGCTTAAGAAAGCCAAAATTTGCAACCTGGCCTAGAGACATGCCAGCCAGTCCTATCTACTACACATGTCCTGAAACAGCAGATACCGTGCTCTTGACAAATCATTTACTATAAACTAGCCCAATACAGGAGCACTGGAACAGTAAATCAAAAGAGATTCCCAGCCACTCAGTGCTCCTCAGCATTATAAACATGTGCTTCACCAGAGCAGTCCATCCAGGCAGTGCTCACCACAGAACCTCTTGCTTTTCCCCACCCCTGAATTACCATTCAGCCATGTGCCATGGCTGAATTTCTGATTGAGGCAGATGCTTGTTCAGAAAACAGGCAAGGGCTGATGTCACAGCAGAAATCAGCAAATCAGTAAATCATGAGCTTTCAGCTTACAAACACAGAGATACAGCAATGTTGGAAATTCCAGAAAGACAGCCCATCAAGGGCCAGAAGTGAGCCTCACCATTCAAGCAGCCAACAAGCACGCCTGCTTTGGGGATTATCCTCCCCTTTCCCTCTCTGAGGTTTCGAGGATGACTTTGGCTGACTAGTTCAGAGCAAAGCTTCCTGCGCAATTTGCCTTGAGCTGAGCTACAGCACAGATCACACACAGCCCGTTCCTACTGCCTGGTGACTCCCACACACATTCTTTCACCAGGCTGCCAATGCAGACTACATTAGTACTCATCTCAAGTGAAATAAGCTGACTTCCATTTGGTGAAGGTTCAGGGTGTGCACACAGGCACTTACCCAAAACAGCAGAAATGCTATAAACCCCACACCTCAGACTGCTATAAGTTTCAACTTGCTGCAGCAGCCTGCTGAATGTTCCCTGCACTGCCAGCTGAACAAGATCACGACAGAGAGAAATCCCATACTTGTGACACTCCAAAATGATTAGGCACATCCAGAGCATGAAACCAAACCAGTGCGGGAGTAGGACAAGTGACAGCACATCTAATTCTCCATATGAACAAGGCAATTTCTCTCATTTTATTTTCAAAACTACGTTCTGGTGTCCCAGACTTTGTAAAATCTTTTATCTCAGGCTCTCATTCTTCTAAGCCTACCTTCTAGGGTCAGAAAAATAGAGGAACCTCATAGAGCACTACAGACTAAACCTAGAAAACTGAACTAACCATCTACAGTGTGTGAAATACCACTGTTAGCACAATACCTGCTGAATTAACAATTCATCCTCCACAGAGGCTGTCCCTGTAGCAAAATCCATCACAGAGCAAAAAGCAATCTTGGACACAGTGTCAACCTTTTTCTGCACAGGGTGCGAGTTCTGTACCTGACAGGACATCACCACCCATGGTTTCCTTCTTCAACACAAGTATCAGTGTTGTGTCCACAGTGCTGTGCTCCTACAAACATTTTCTACTGTAATCAAAGTGACCTTTCCAGACGTCCAAAACCCCATCTATTCCAAACACAGAAGAAAACATTACTCTTGAGAACAATTATCCCAAAGACTAGGGAATGTCTGTCAAGGTAGCTGACTGGCTCAAACATTTAACAAAATATTCCCTTAGCTAATGCATCTATTTTTAGAAGGCCTCTGCCACGCTACTCCAAGACAACAATTTGACACAAAAGACTACAAATGCAAAATATCTGGCAAACTTTCGATGGAGCTGGGCAAAAGGCAGGAGTATTTCCACTTTTAAGTGAAGTGGTCTCTGAAGTACTTACAGGGAGTATAACTTGTTTATCTCTGGGCATGGATGGCACACACCTGATAAAAAGCAAAGTCCACAGAAGAAAGGGTGAGATCAGTCTCCTTTGTGGCTGTGCAACATACTGACATAGCTCTTGAATTTTTTTACAATTTTCAACTTTCCTCTTCCTAAAACCAGCAGTAGTTAGCAGCCATGTTTGCAAACAAAGCTTCAAAATTAGACCTAACAGTAAGCACTGCAGAGATATCTAAATCTTCAGAGAAAATGGAATAATAGCTCTGAGGTGTGAGCTGACCCACTAATTCAGATGCTCAAAGATAAAAATATCAGCATTTTTAAATTAATTCACTCCTTGCATAAGAATAGAAAGGGGAGGGACATGGCACAGCATAACCAACTATGAATAATCATATTTCTCTTAATGTCACAAGAAATACTCTACCAGATACTTTTCTGCCCAACCAAGCCCAGAAGCATGTTCACGCTTTCTTTCTGAGGTAGTTAATCCAAACAACTCCACAGAACTCAGAAAAGACACAACTGCTTTGACTTGTAACAAATTTCTCAGCAATATCTCACCTTGGCGATTCATATGAGTGAAACTTACTTTTGTAATGAGAGTTTAAAAGTAGCTCACATAATTTAATCCCAAGAGAGCCAAGTACTTCGAGTAGATCACACTGTAAAGGCTTGCATAGTACATACTTTTAGAACCTGATTCTATTTTTTAGGTACTGCTTTTCAGAGGGTTTTAGAGAGAAACCAAAATTTGCAGGACAATTTATAGGATATGACGCACATTTTACAGATGCACGGGTAGATGAAAGGCTAAGGGATCTACCCACGTTTCTACTTGGAGAACATGAAGCAGATCTGGAAGCTGATCCCTGGTGTCCTGGCTCCCATTTAGATACAAATTGTACAGAAGTCACATCACATCTGACAACAGCATTGCAAGCACATGTTCAGCTAACATAAAACAACATGTTTCTTGTTAGCATACATAAGGCTCTGCTGCAGACAGAGTACTCCTGCCCAAGAAGCCCCTTCACACATGTTCCTAACGTCTCAGATTAAAAACGTTACATCACATGCAGGCACACTGACTGCTTCTAAGTGCTCCTTAGGCATCCTCAGGATGCTTTGCTTACATTAGGGAAGTTTCACTTGCATGTGCTGTCTTTTCACAACCAATAGCTTAAACAGACTGAATCCCACAGACCAAAGCCTTCAGTTCACAGTCGTCTTCCCTCTCAAAAGTATCTCCTTCAAACTCTGAAAACAGTTGGACATAATGGAAATTTTTATTGGCTGGTGATTAACCCTTCAATCAAACAGGTTAAAAACTGTATACAGCATGAAGATAGTCAATATGTTACTCCCCCAAAGACAGGCAAAGTAGCAATCGACTGATAGCAAGTATTCTGATGGTTACAATGTCAGTAGTTCAAAACGCGCACAACGAGCACTGAGCTACCTATCTGAATTTTAAGTCACAAAGCCAATGCAGATGATAGGAAATGAAATGACAATTGCCTTTCACTTATTTTAATTTTTTTTTTTGCATGTGGATTTGTTTGTTTGTTTGTTTGTTTTTTAACAACTGGATTACCTGAAGGATATATTGGTATACTGTCAACAGCCAGGCACAGCATGGATGCACTATCATCAGGTGTTCTGCAGCTCTGCAAAGGTCCCTTTCCTTCAGCCTGCAGCACCTGTTGCAAAACTGCAGTCCCTGACAGTTCCTGCCACTTGTGCCATACTCCACAGATCCAGCAGTCTGAACAAGTGACAGCCACAGCCTGATCCAGTCTGGACTGGGAATTACAATTTCTAAAGGTTAAAGCTTTGGACCACGAAATCTCATCAGGAATTTTGTTTTTAAGCAAGATTCAATTTGCAAGTTGAATATAGATCCCACTCCCATCATGCCTCTATTTGCAAGAGAAAGCACAGTATAACTTCCAACAGATTGTTTCTAATTAAAAGTGCCTCAAAGTTACAACTCTATCAGTGTTTCCATTAGGTCTGTCAGCCTATAAGAAAGTAGGAGACAGTTGAAACATTGTTTTAAGCATATCTTGGTACCTCTCCTAGCTTTCTCTCAACTCCAACTACCTTTAGTTTATATGTGGAGCAGAGTTCACAAGTCCATTATCAATTGCTGCAAAACAGAAAGATACAGACATTTGAGGGATTCACTTCTAACAAAGTCATCACATACTCATTCCTCATACCTCTAAAGGAGGTAGAAAGATAATCAGAGCAGCAAAGTCCCCGCAGAGCTTTGCATGAGAAAAGGAAACTATTTATACCCGCAAAGAGCTTAATTAGATTCCTGATACAATTCTGCATACTTTTTTTTTTTTTAATACAATAAGCACATAACTGCAAGAAATGCCCTAAGCCAGAATTCCCCACAACAGTGGGACTGACAGCACATAGGACAAGAAACCATTCTCAGGGTAGCACTAGCTTTTTTATTTTTTCCCTTTTTTTTTTTTTTTTTTAACATACTAGGGGGTTTTTTTGATTTGTTGGTTTAGGGTTTTTTCCCCCTCATGACAAGGTGATAACTAAACCACTTTCTTTTACAGTACTCAGAATCACACCTGATTTATCCATTCTACTGCTGATAACACTGCTAAGCCTTTATGTAGTGATTTACATCTTCAAAGCCCCATACAAAACACTAATTAATCTTCACAGGCCCCTGTGTACTGTACTATGGGAAGATTTATTCCCATTTGGTAGACTACTAATAATTTGCACTACTCTAGTGGTAGCATTTCTTCCTTTCCCCTCCTTCCTCCTTTGGCCCCTGACACCTGGATCATGCTATTAGGAAACACAATTTCATTTTCAACAGGTAGAGAGTTATGGTAGATACAGTGGGCAAATTAGCCATCAGAAAAGCAGCATGGCATCTAATCTTCCCTGCTGGAACACACTGTACGTGCATAACAAGAGTTCATGGTGCCGGAAAAACAGCAGCCTTACCATCACAAGCAGTGCAAAGAGGTTCAACCGTAATGTGAAGCACAAAGACTCAGATGAATCAGACCACTGCTGCTGCAAGTACCTGGCTAACTGCTTGAGGTGTTGGTAGCAGCAGCTGAAAATTTGTCTTTCTGCTTCATGATGGGTCCTTTTACTATTCTTCTATTATGGATTACAGTTGGGTTTTTTTGATCCTACACGCTCCTGATTGTTCATGTCTTCACAGCTCCCCGTTTCAAGTTCATCTTGAGCCCTTACACAGGAATTTCCACTGAGGATGCAAATGGCACGGGAACTGATCAACCATAGGGTAAAACCTCTCAACTCATCTCCAGTGCAGGTATTTAAACAGGAATAACTCCTTTGTTCTAAAGGTCTTTATATAGCTGACAGGAATGTGACAGTCCCACTTGCAAGGGGACATGCAGTAAGTCAACCTCTGAGACAGAAATCATTTCTAATGTAGAACTCACCAATCTTCTTCCAAGGAAGAAAGGGAGTAAAAGAGAAGTATCTATCCTAGGCTTGTTATCTACACTTTTTCTTGCAAATGCTTCGTGTTTTGCTTCTTTGTAGAGATATCCCACCCAAGGCACTGGTAAAGGACAATCCTTTCCCCATCTCATTACCAGTCATTACCCATGACCTAGATCTGAAAATTTGAAGGTTAATTAGAAAGAAGTTAATGAAACCTTCAGACGATTGCAGAATAGCAGCAGAGAAAAGCAGTGTTGGAGAACTTTCCTAGTTTAACAGACAGAGAAAGACCCCTAAAGCCTGCAGCATCAGCCATCATGGCCTCGATGCAAGAAGGTTCCCCACTGTACCCTGTTTTCAGTCCGTGGACCACATTCAGTGGAAGAACCAGTTCCCACGAGATCAGCATTTGTCCAGACAGCCTATGTTCCAGACTTATTTACATGCCCTCAGTTCCACTAACCTTCCAGAGAGGTTAATCTCAACTCTGCTGAGATAAGCAGAGAGAAACCCCACTGGCCAAGAATTTCCCACAACTTTGAACAGAATAGTTGAGATCAGGGAAACACAAAGCCTTATCATACATGCTGAATACTGCACAGCAGTAACTGTGTAAGAATCACATACCAAAATGTATCTTTCAGAGTGACAGAGAACAAACAAGCATGTCATGGGCTGCTTCCCAATGCCAAGTTAGTTCATCATGAACCAACAACTTCAGAATTGTCTTCTCAATTTTCTCTTGTCTTTCCCATGTATATACTGCCCAACTCCTCCCTAGCCAAGCCTTCAGAGCTGGATTCAAGTACAATGCTACAGTATTGAGACAAGATGCCTGGACAAAATCAACATATTTTCAGCAGACTAGTGACTTTATCATTATATAGGAATTGCACAGCTTCCAGCTCTTTACACGTTGGTAAGTTTTCCTGGACTGTAAACCACTAGAGATGGCTTTGAATAGCTGAGCTGGACACCCATCATGTACTTCATCAATCAGACTAAACAGAATACTCACAGCTGCTTTGTGAGAAGTCATTTACAGTATTTTATTTTGTATCCAAATACCGAGCTTGGGAAGGCTGCACACGTTTTGCAGAAGCTGAAGAACCAAGCTAAACTCTAACACAGAGGCAGAAAGGATAACTCCCAACAGCTTGCAGCCTTACTGATGGTTAAGAGTTCAGGAGATGTGTGAGGAGTGATGGCAGTACAGTTGACTCCATGAAGACACAGTGATCTGAAGAAGAGTTCATTTTGCCTCCTCAAAGCAGGTGCAAAAGACACCTTCTCTATTCATCTGGCCAGAGATTCACTTTCCTGATTATCTTGGCCTGGTTACAGGCAAATTAGGCTGGAGAAATCTTTGCCAAAGAGATAAAAGGAGTGTCAAAATGCATTGACAGCATGTGGAACCCATGTGGAAACTCCTAATTCACCAGATAAGCCGTGCCAGATAAATCACTGATTGATTTCCTACCTTCCCCAGTCCCTGCAGAGGCGGATTCCTGCTCCTGTACCTCCCTCTCTGTCTGAGTCTCGGCATTCTGCAGCTGAGGCGCCAAGGTCTGGGTACCCTGCGAAGTCACAGAGGTGGGGGGATTTCGGGGTTGCAGGCCTATGGCATTCATCAGGCCCATGTCCCTGTCCGTCCTCCATGTGGCTCTGCTGGTTCTGAAAAGAGAGAAAAACAAATAAGATTAGGAGCATTGAAGGCAACATGGCCCAGCAAGATTGAAACATCCACGTGAGGCTCTTCTTGCTTCCACTCCAACCAGGCACCTGCTAGCCACCATGCAGATGGGGATGAAGGGAATTGTGACCTGTGCCTATTTACACACATACAGACACCCCTCTCCAGTCTAAGCAACCGGTCTCTTGAGTTTTAAGCCAACAGAGTCTTAGAGTCCACTCACCCTTCCACAGAAGCAGCGTGTCTTAGAGGCACAGAGAGATATCCCTGCAGCATCACTAAGCCTGCAGAACACCTGTCTTGGGGTCACTGCATTGGGTAGGCAATGCAATGTGCAATGCAGAAGCACAAACACATATAAAACCTCCTGCACATCGGCAGGGCAGTTTCAACTCCCATAGATGTATCCTGTATCCTTTCCCTCCTCTGGACTTCCTAGTTTGTCAGCATCACACATGAATGCACTCCAACAGGCACTTCTGCCCATTCCAGTCAGACAACAGAAACCCTCTGTTCTCAAAAGCAAGTAACAGGAATCACCTCAAGGCTCATTAGCTTCTCAGAATCGAACAGTTGAAGTGTACAATGCTACGGCTGAGCCTTGACAATGCTGGACGCTCTTTTCAAAAGTGACCTCTGCCTGAAAGTGCTGGGAATAGTAAAGAGATTCTAGGAAAGACTGCCTCATTACCAACCTTCAAAGCCATAAGGCTTTGAAACCTGTCACACTTTTCTAGCTCTCTCTTTGAGCTAGTTCATTCTGGACCAGTTTTACTGCCTTCAAGCTGCCCATTATGCAGGATTGATTATGTACTGTCAGAAATGTAAGCAGTGGCAATATCCACTCACATGGCAGAGTAAAGAATCTCAACTGCTTATTTTTCACCCTCCATCAGACCAAGACCGTAGGACAGCACAGACACTGTCCTGTACAACAGCTCGTAACTTCCTTGGGATCCTGGAGCTCACAATTCAGAAACACAACTATCACCCTCTTGCTGAGAACAGCTGGCTTACAGAGAAGTACTTGTCACCAGAGCAAGATGCAAGGGACTGCAGCATTGCCCTTGTGTTTAGAATACCTAATGTATGCATCACTGGACAAACTGGATGAAACGGCCAATGGGGCTGTCAAGGGATTTAGCTTTATTTTTAGAGTTTATTGCCAAAAAACAATTGTGCCATGACCAGAAATTAAAGGGATGAAAATCTGCCACCAGGTCCACCCAACAGATTTGCCCTTATCTCTGCTAACTGCCCTGTTCTTCCGTTATCCTCCAAAGGCCATTTGCTTTGCATGATGTTTTTGATGCATCAAGCCCCACATGCTCTTCCCACAGCTTGCTCATGGATGTTACTGTGGCTGTGAATGACACATGTACTTTACTATAAGTGGCACTTTTGGGCACGAATGTCACTTGCTGGAAGAAGCCTAGATGACCCAACTAGACAACGTCAAAGGGGGAGCAAATTGCATATTTAAAGCTGCCAGTGGTAAGGGAATAAAGAAGTGGTGCTGTCAGATGTAACAAAAACAGCAGAAAGGGTCAGATCTAACTCACACCCAGGAGACTCACCCAGGCCGCTCAGTGCTCCTGCTGCTGGAATGCGCAGCGAATATGTTCTCATTCAGCTGGTCCCAGTGGTACTCTACTCCAGAGTTTAAGGCCCTTGAAACACCAAAGAAGGAAAAAACATTAGCATGCAGAACACTATTCCAGCCAGCAGACATTACATCCTCACAGCATGAAGAACAGTGTTGATTCCTGCCCTACAGAAACTGCAGCTCTAGCTCAGTTCACATTTTCATTAAAAGGGCTCATCACCATAAACCATCTTGCAATCATGGATCAAAGTATGACCAGATAGCTCTGGAATATTCCATTCATCTCAATTCAATATTAGCACCAAGACACAGCCACTGAAGCAGAGAGATTTTCAGGAAACGAAGACATACAACTGTGTGTGTACAATCAGGTTACCCTAACTCCAAGTGACCACATAAAGAATTGGAATAGAAAGGCCAATTCTCCCTGTAGTGCCTGAAAGCATTTCCTGCTCAGTAAGACACTGCTCTTATTCCACATTTAGTTTCTTTGCAAATGGTCCTCATTCTACCTGTAAATAAATCTCTATACAGCCAGCTCAGTGACAGCCACTGTGAAGCAAGGACAGATGTAGAGGATATTTTAACAAGTTTCCATGAAAGAGTTTGTACTGCATCAACAACATGTGTATCTGTAAAGTCCAAACTTGAATTTCCCAACTAATGATACTAAGTATAATAGAACAGTCAATGCTCTGGCAACCTTTCACAGTGCATTTCCCAAAAAGATACACCAAGCCGGGGCTGAATAATCACAGGAACATACAAGGTTAGCAATCACTGCGAGGACTACAGGCATACACAGAAACCAAACAACTCCAAGGCAGTATGGAGATCTCCCACCTACTGCTCTGTCCCACCTCCAGAAGAACTATGGGTTGCATGACTATGGAAGACACCTTCTGCCCAGTGTTTTGCCATACCATGCTGACATTGCATGTAAGCTGGCCTGGGAGTTTCAAATGGTGCTGTGTACCACTACGTGGCTGCTGGACTGCAGACACCTGATGGTGATGGGTGGAGAGTTAGCAGTGCTGTGCAGTGGTCACAAAAAGGGAATGGGGGGCAAAAAAAAGTCCTGTGTAGACAGAAGGGAACTGTGTCTGAAGAGCTGGGCTTCCATCACACTGCCAACTGCAGTTCCATAATCTGAAGGAAGCATGCAGGGCAAGTAGTTCACAGCTGGTTATGGCTCAAGCACAAACATGATGTTTTATGTACATAAAAAAGCTGTTGTCCCTGTAATGAGATGCCTCAGCAGAACTGGCAAGAACCCCAGGTTAGATGATGCTGCAGGTCAGACACACTGCAACAGGAAAAACTGTGTGCTGGAGGCCCTGGGGCTAGGCTGCTGGGGTGACAGTACCCCAGGTCAGGACCCAGGGCAAGAGATAGAGAAAATTAGGTCAACAAAACCACTCATGGAGTCTACAGGAAGTAATCAGTCATTGCTTTTTTTTTTTTGTGCTGAGTTAGCCCTGTGCTATATTACACCCCATGAAAGCAGCTGCCAGAGAGATGTCGATTTCCAAAGGCTTCTGAGTTTATTGACAGATGGTAATTTGTCACTAAAACCGTGACAGTCCCTCTGACTGCTCCATCCCATGCCTAACACATTGACTGAGGCTTAGCTGTCACACTTTGCTGTCCGCTAAGTAGCATGCTCCCTAGGCAAGCAAGACTTTCTGACCTCGTAGTCAAAATTTCCATAAAAAGTCTAGTGTGCTTGATATCTGCAGCTATTACACAACAGAGCTAAACTGACCCATGCTCTTCTCCCCCTCCTTCCACATTTCATGCTTTCCAAAGAACAGGCACGGTCCCCACAGCCACGAACATGACTGGTATTTCTCGCCAAGGTTCTACGTGTGCCCTACTTGTCTTCGCTAGCTTGCTAGCTCCCGAGACAAGAAACCAGAAGACCACAAAGCTTTCCCTAGGCCAAAATGTGAGTTGACAACACTGCATTTCCTCTCTTGCCCCAAACATCATGTTCCTGTACTACACAGAAAGCTCAGATCCCTATAGAAGTGTCATGGTACCAAGCTGAAATGCAGTGCACCGCATGAAAAACTCCCGACCATGCTCCTATCTTTTCTGCAGAGGCTCACTACTGTACAATCAGGTTGTTGGACAGCAAAGTCCATTCTAACTCCATGCTGTCAATTTGCACATTTCCCTAGATGTGAAATCAATAGCCATTCTGTTTAATACATGACTTTTCACATTAGTTTTAAAACGCTTCATTTATCAACTGAGTTTCACAGCTTTACTGCTGGAGAATTGAGGACTTCGCTTTCCTCCCCCAGAAGAAGGATCTGTAGCAGCTGGTAACTGATCTGTAACTGCTCCTTCTGCTGACTTGGGGAACACTAATGAACAGTCTTAAGCCAAGGTCACTACACTTGGACATGATGGGAGTTCAATATCCTCAGTACTGGCTTTTTAATTTGGTCTGAGAGTGTCTCCCTGCAGGGCAAAAGAAGTGGATCAGAATAAACAGGCACTCCTTACTGCAGCAGTGAGCATCTTCACTGCTACCTTTCAGCAGCCTCTTCCTTTGGCCAGCTAAGCAACTCCCCCTTCCCAACTCTATCGCTTGCAAAAGACTTCAAGCAATAAGATCCTCAGCACCATATTTGTTCTCTTTTTCATACATCTGCACATCTCTGACCTGGGACCCACATTGATCTCTCCACAGCCCTAAGATCAGTATCCCACTTGCCCCTTATTAGGTTTTTCAGCCTTTGGATGATTGATTGAGCCTACAGGAGAGATGTTTCAGACTGCACAAAGGTACAGAGAGGAAAGGAAATATCTGAACTTAGCATAGGGCACTGGTTGGGCACTATCTTTTATATTAAGATCATAAACAAAGATTCCATCAAATAAATACTGCTATTGTATGGGTTAAATGCCAGTTTTAACACCATGCTTGCATTAGAGACTTGATCACATGATCACACCTTAAACCAACTTAAGTACACAACAAGATGCACGTGACAAGCACAACTACCTTGGTTTAAATCAGATTTTCAATCAAGCTTAAAGACTTGCTCTGGTTTAGCCACATCAATTTCAAATAGTGCAATCTCCCTTTTCAAAAAGCCTAAAGGTTTTTTAGCTCCCATTGCAAAATACTGCCTGAATTTCGTAAATGAGCAAGCCTTTCACAGTACGTTTCCCAGGAGATTTGCAAATCAAGGCCTGACTATTCATTCCACAGAAGCTTACACTGGAGAAACGAATATCTTTCAGGTAATATAAGCATTTAACTTTTGCTTCATCAAATTTTAGACATGGAAATGCTAGAAGCACTTTACATTTTTCAAGGCATAAGGTAGAAGCTCTGTGTAGCATGGAGCATGTTGCCAGTTGGATGTGGATGCAGTAAGGAGGACATTTGTTGCCTAGGGCTTTAGGGTGAAAAATTGCAATTCTCCACACTGTGTCAGTCATGGACAGTGAAGTCCACTTAGTCAAGTTCTTACTTTCTTCCCTTTTATGGCTGTCACTAAGCTCTCTAAGCCCTCCCTGGAAATTTCCATTAGCTTTGTTATATGCAGAGTCGCTCACAGCCCGGATTTCCCAGCAGGGATCTGTTCTGAGATGGACTTTTCCTTCATGCCTGTGTCCAGCTCATATTATTAACAAGCTTGGAGAGGATGAAGGGCACAGACTTGCAGGCTTTGCTGAAAGTCAAATAAGGATTCAGAGTGGAGCCAGTAAAGTACCAAGAGCCAACAACTTAAGCAGCATGGCCTCTCCCTCTGCATGGAGGCATTATTTACACAGCTCAGTTATGCCCCCATGAAGAAACTAGGACCAAGCACTAGGAAATAATGACAAAATCACTCATAAATGACAAGAAAGCTCAAATACAATTTACTGCATTGGCTTAACCAGTATTTGAAAAGTAAATCGACAAAGCACAGGTCAGCACAAACTGACTTGGACATCTGGGTAATTCCCCCAACTGGCATATCCAAAACTGGGAGCTGAAGAGACGAAGGATTAGGACAAAAGTTCCCCAATGCCACCATAACAATACAGCTCAGGAGCATGGTGGCAAGACAAAACCCATGATTTGCAAGTAGCATATCCACGTCCAGGAAGGCATAAATAGCACTTACTACCTTTTCACTTAAAACATCCCCAGTACTGCAGAAGGCAGCAGCAATGAGCAAATGCACTGCTCTCCTTCAAAACCTGCTACATGGAAAGGCCCAACCACAGCCCACTTGTTTGCTATAGTACCGAACTAAATTTTGATTAAGACACTGTTGCCTGCAATCCCATCTAAAAATATCACAACTCATCACTAGAATGAAGATTGTGGCAAGCTCAACACAGAGAAGACTAGCTGCACAGTGATGACATGCAGCGCATCTGATTTTTATGCTGCCAAGTTCGCTTTCTCCACAAAAGAAATTACTTCTTAAAGCTGACTTCTCAAATATACTGTCCATTCAAAATTACTAAATGCAAGCATACAAAACCAGATTAGTTTATAAAGGATTTGAATCTCCCAAATGTGTTTTCTTTCCTTTGTGTAAACTTGTAATTTTTAAACCATTCAAACTGTATCAAGGGAATAGAGTGAGCTACAGAGAGCAAGGTGACACTATGCTAAGGAACAGGAATCTATTGTCCTGGTTTGGAAAGGAAGAAGTAGCACACAGTATCTCATGCAATGCAATGCAATTCTGGCCAGATTCCAGATGCATCCTTGTCAGCAGCTCATTATCTTTTCTGCCAGCTTGTGATGATCAGCACAGCAAGCCCATCCCTGGCTCCCATGATTAGCTAGGCAGCAGTATTGTCAGTACAAGGCGAAGTTTGGCACTCTCAGCAGCTGCCTGGATAGGAAAACAATAATTTCTAACGCCCTACTTCATAAATATTTAGCTTTCTGTGCAGGCGATGAACCACGTGCAGAGACAAATCCAAGTGAAAATTGGCTGCAGTGCAAACTGTGTGGAACCAGCAAACAGGGTTTCTGGAGTAGCTCTGCTAGGCAGTAATTCCCTTTGACCAAGAAGAGGTGGCAGCTTCACTGGCACCAGCCTATTTCAGAGCATACCCTTGGAGTATAGCCCATGTATAACTAGCCAGTGGAAGAGCATGAGATGGAGTATAGGAATACACAGAACACAAGATCTACAGTTTATGATTAACAACCACAGACATTTAAGTGACGTATGAAATTATCCTATTTATCATGTTCAGATGAGTGGTGCACCTAGCAGCAGATGCACTTCTACTCCCTATACTGATATAGCCCACTGATTTTCCAGAATCCTGCAAGCTTTTCCTGCATGAAAACCGACAACCATGCGGAAACATACCCTGACAGCTACTTGAATTGTCAAAGGTGCTGCAGAAGCAGGAGACCAAGCATCTTGGTGCAGCTGGTAGCTGTATGCCTGCTTCAGAGAAGATGGCAACTCAACTGGGAACAACTTTGCGAGATGACTGGTCCTGTTCATTTGATTGTGCAGTCCTGCCTGCTAGGTTAAATACTGGGATTTTTGAAGATGCTGTATTCAAACTCACACCATTCATATGATGTCAGTCTTACAAAGCTGGTGGCGCCAGAAGCTAATTCAGTAGCTCTTCTGTCTCAACATCGTGAACATGCATGAATTTGTTCTGCCCACCAGTGGGCAACTAAAGCTGGATCTAATCCATGATCTTGTGACCAGTGGATAGGATTTAGATAGAAGGCACACCCCTAACAGCCATCTTGCCTGGGCAAAAGCATGGTATCTCAGATAAGGAGAGAGTCATCAGTCAGCTAAGCTGTTAGACACATCAGAGAGAGAAGGGAGGGTAAAAGAGAATAGAGATTAACACAGTACGAAGAACCCAAACAGAATGGTTTCTTCTGATCCACAGGGTCACTACGGTAAAAACCAAGTGACTTCTAGGAGTCAGCACTTGTAACCTATCTACAGATTGCATGTAGAACATGAACACACTCATAAAATGAGTTGAAATGGATGACATACCGAGAGAAAGTACTAAGAGGAATTTGTCTTATATTCCATGGGAGAAAGTCTCAAATTAAGAATCAGCCTTCCAATACATTCAAAAGGAGTGTCAAATGGAAATTAAGCACCAAGACAATGACAGGGCAGAAAGAGAAGAGTTTAGTATGATATCATGGATGTTCAATTATCTTGGGACCCAAGTATAAATATCGAGGTTGAGAGCGCTGCCCTTAATGGAACGCAAAGCTACACAGCAAAACCTGTGCGAAGAATAAGGACAAGCAAAGTCCCTCACAGACAGTCTTCTTTCTTCTACTGAAATACCACAACAGTTTTTTAAAGAATGTTTTCCCAGAACATTTTTACTCTACTGTCATGCAAATACACTGTGTTTACAATAGAGCATGACATGGGAAGTTGTAACTTGTGTCTGAGAGAACAAGGGGAACCTCCTTAGACTTGAATGTGACTGCAGGGCTACTGATGTTGTAAATAGACACCAGCTACTTTGACATTTAAAAGAGCTATATCCCAAGTTGAGTGGGGCATTTTGCAGCTATCATTAAATGCAAACACACTGGCACAAGGAAGACCCAGAGTCAAGTTTACTCCTACAATACCAGTAAGATTTCCAGTAAGATTTTTGTGTATCATAATACAGTGTACTACACAGTAGTTGTAGCACTATTAAAAAAAAGAAGAGGCATGTTTATGAGAAAAACCCCCACACCACCCAGGCCAATTAGCCTGGAATAAACAAGGCAGAAATAGATCAAAGAAGAATTTCCTGAATTTCTACTGATTTTCTTTTCACTCAATCTTGCCTGTATTCCATAGTATCCCTCACTACTTGGCTCCAAGGAAATCATGCTGCAGGTAGGGACTCTCTGGAAGGTAAATAACAGATTCCAGAACACAGAGCTTAAAGTCCCTTAAACAAGAACAATTCAACTTGGTATTACCATAAACCAAGCTCTAAAGATGGATAACTTGTTTAAGTCCTCTAAAAACCTCTAAAAGCCTGTTAATTGCTTAAAGTGATTCCAGGCAGGCTGTACTTCAAATCAGCTTTGAACCCCTCACAATATCTTAAACTGTTCATGATCTATCAGCTCTTCCAAGGGCTTAGACAGTTTAGGATGTTAGGAGTCTTTGGGGGAGCGCAAATTGCTTAAGCCTTCTAAGGCCTTAAATATTTTAAACTGCACAAGTATTGAGAGCCAAAGTCACTCTTAGTCATCTCTGAATTTTCATTAGTGTTTTAGCAAAAACTAACACTGACATTAACTCCAAGGCAACTTCAATCTAGGTTTGTTTTGTAGATCTTATACCAACAAACAGAACCAGGAAAATGCATTTAGAATGGGAGAAATAAACTTCAAAATAAATGTTTAAAACTAGTAAGCATAGCAAATGCTTATTTTTAATAGAACATTGGTATGTGCACACACAAAGTTGCCAAGCTCCAGAATGAGGATTTTGGTTTGGTCTAATCCCAGTGAGATCCACAGGGAAAGCCAAGTTTTATATTTTTAATCTTCAGCAGCTTTGAAATGAGCCAACTAAAAAGTATTCTGTTTAGCACACATGGGAAACCTGCTCCAAAGAAAAGGAAAAACAGAAAGAAAAAAAAATCATCAAGAAATCCAAATCCACAATTATTACTCCAATTACTCACAGTTTGTAGACATTAAGACCATTTACAGAACCAGAGAGTTTGAGGATTTAAAAAGGGAATGAAAACAAAGAAAAAAAATAGTTGTTTCATTTGCTAGCTGGATTCGCTGGAGTCCTGCTGGAAAAAACCACACATAAGGGACAACAAATAAAACTCCCTAAATAATATGGATCAAAGACTGGAAAATTAAAGAAAATCTTATTGGAAAGCCAAGGAAGTAAATAAGGGAACAAGAAAGGTCTAGTACAGACCCGTGGAGAAGAGAAAGCTTATAAAAAAGCAGGATGGACTCCTGTTGCAAAAGAGGAAAAAGACATTCTAAAAATAAACATGAGGAAAATGGTATTAGAATGAAAAAAAGGTCTATTCATTAGTGAGGCTAAGGACAAAAATCAATGATGATTCAAAGTGGTCAAGATACCGAATTTTCTTCTCTAAGTCTCCACTTATAAAATATCCAAGGGTACTTATGCAATTAGGGAATAAGAAATGAAGCCAGACATAGCAGCTAGTTGCACTCATTAAGAACATTTTTTAAAAGTTAAGTTTTTTGAGCCATTCATAGCTGTTTTTTAATATGTTACAAAAAAATGAGGAAATGACAAAAGGCCAAAAAAGTCAACTTAGCAGCATTCATCAGAAAGAAAGCCATACTTAAACTGACAATTACTGTCTTCTAAGTGTAACTTTTATCCTTAAGGAGAGTAATATAACAAATAGAAAAAAGAAGATATATTAAAACAGTGAAAGAGTAATGCACATGCAGTAGGCAGTTAAGTCAAATAATTGCTTGCATGAAATGTAACTGCTTTTGAAGACAGAATTAAAAAAAAAGTAAAGGAAGAAAAGGCGGCAGGTGTGATCTGAATAGATTTAAGTGAAGCACTTGTTTTTACAGCACATAGCTGTGCTCTTAGATTGCTACCCAGTTTGGGAACTACTAAGGACCTGCAGAAGACCAGTGACATAGTGCACAAACTGGTAAGATGCAGGTGACATTTCTTTAACACAGAGCTTGGTACCAAGTTCCGTTTCTCATGGTGGAAAATGAATGTCACTAAGCAGTCAGTGCTACAGCATATCTTAAAGAACTGGGTGAGGGAAACGAACTTGCTAATAAATGAAGACTTAAAGCAGCTCTCAAAATTTACCCCTAGGATTCATAAACACATTAAGTGGAATTTTCTGAGGGCAACTTCCTTCCATCTAATGCCATCAGTCATCCTGGATATCAAATTCACATACAGAAACAGAAATAGAAATGGAATAAAAAACAGTATCAGAATGGAAACACTGTTTCAAGCCTTCATATTACCACTCCACTTCTCTTGCACCTGCAATGGTTACCTAGGCTTCTATGCACAATTTGGAATAATTCACTTAATAACAAAATCCAAATATAGGCTTTCAGGATGCATCTATGGTGTAAAATTGGCCATCTTCCCTCCTTTTCAGTCCTTTTATCAATCAAAATCATCTTCCAGGATGAATCAAATTCCAGGACAAGCATTCATTTCCTTGGCCACGGTCAAAGGCCATTGTGCAGATGCTGCCTTTCAAAAGGAACATGCAGGGAGGACTTGGATATAACTAGTATCTCTAGCCACCCCAGTTAACAGTTGTGGGAACAGTCCCTGTGCAGGGTTGCTAACATCCCCTCGGTTACCCACGAAGGAAGACAGCTCCTCCTTCTGTCTCCTTGTTTACTCCATCCTCCAGAAGCTATTCTTAAGAGGCAAATGATGTAGCAGGGCTTATGCTGCTGGGGGCATCATGGCTAGAGGCTGAAGAGCTGAGGAATGGAGCCAGCCAGCAGAGAGAGACATGACGCACCAGGCAGCTGGATAGATTACCATCTCCTTACCAGCGCTCATAACTAGATGCAGACACATTGTCCCCATCAGCAGATCGGAGGATATGCAATTCTCAGAGAAAAAAATAATAGATTGGCATGGACAGATAAATGCAATGATCCCTTGCAAAGCATAGGAATTTATCATCAAGAGAATTTTCCTGGAATAATTTCACATTAGAGGCAGATCTCACCACAAAGAATTAAAGTATGCACATTGAATATGCACCCTGAATCAGTCTGAGACTCTCCACACCTACTTCCCAATGAGAGAAATCAAAAGGATGCTGCCTCTGAACCAGATGCATCTTCAGGGGTATTTGAATTCCACTACCAGAAGCTTTGACTGCCGAAGAAATCCTTCCTCTCTTGTGGATGCCTGCGTTACAAAGCCAGCCTTAGACAAGGTGCTTTGAGAGCTTGGTTTTGAAACAGTTTTCTCAGAACACTAAGGTTTTTGGATTCGTATTTTCAAAAGCATGTGAGCACTAAGCCCTCACAGAATTATGCTCCTGAGCATGGAGGAGGGGACACTCAAGATGACAGACAACCGGTATTCGGACCCCCTGCCTTTCTCCCATGGCAGTTCTCCACAAGTGAAGCCAGCTAAAGGCAATAAGCAGCATGCAGTCTGCTCCTCACCACTTTGGTCTCACCTGTTCTACAAGGCAATTAATGTTTGAGGATGCCCCACTAGGGGCTTTTCTGCATGGGAAAACTCTTGTTGGAATGTCACAGGATAGGAAAGGTTATTTTTTTATTCCTTTTTAATTAAAATTTAATTTAATTCAAATTTAATTTAATTCAAATTCCTTTTCAATTCAGTAGAGGTGTTTCTACTAGACAAGACAGACACTGTAGATTTGATTCCATACTGCTAAACCCAAAGATTCAGGAACTGAATCAAACCGTGAAGAATGCAGAGCCAAGAAAAATGTACAAAACTTCAGTGAGGATTATGACTGGTCACAGTTACAAAGGACATCATGTAAAGGAAAAGCAGTCCTGAGGAGGCTAAAAAAGCATTAGGAGCCATGCAAAAAAGTGAACGTGCAGCAGGACAACAGAGGAGTGGGGGGAATTCACACTGCTCTGTACGAACTCCTGTAACAGTCCTCCAGGCCACAGTTGAGTAGTACACGGTAGTTCACTTCACTTCTATTTGTATCCACTACCTCTATTTGAGGCAGTGGATACACTACCTCAAGTGGTGTGCCTAAAGGGATTTCTGTTTTCATATGACATGGCTCTTCCAAGGAACACCAGTGTTACCAACTCACCATCTTGATTTAGCTCAGTGGTACCCACCCTTTAAAACATGGCAGCCTCAGAGCCTTTCAATAGCAGGCTTATGGACTGAACACCCACTCATCTTACATCCAAAAAGCACAGACTACCACATGGTAACGTGAAACCGTGTGCAAGAAGACAGCAGGCTCGTGATCTAATATGTATGCAAATCTAGCAGTTTGTAATCATGACAAGAGTGAGCTCGTCATGGACTCTCAAAAAAGGAAAAGGCTGCCAGAACCTCATAAAGACGTCAACCTGCTTCCAAGCCACATCTGAGCCAAAACTCTCCCATCAGCAGGACTTCCCTGTGAACCACAGACCTAAGTCCTCTTGCTCCAGCTCTAATATCAGACTTGTGAAAAGTAAATTTTTTGTCCTGTTGGTCACTTGCGGATGAAGTTGTTTTTAAAAGCTGCAGGAACTCAGTCCCCTGGGTTCTCTCCTCAAAGACACAGAATCAGCAGGAAAAGTACACAATAGTTTTTACAGGTTATAGAGACCTGCTCTCAAATGGATAGTTTGTTTATTTGTAAGCAAGTGAAACCAGCAGCCAAACAAACAAAAAGAAATGAACATATGAAGGACGGGTAGACACTGCTGAACACCAGCTCTGCCACTTTTGCTATTTGTTATCCATAGTTGGAATAGTATTTATTCAGTGACGACTGGGATCTTTGAGTTTTCGATACAAGTCTGTATCTAATACTACATGTGAGAAATAACATATTAGTACACAATGTAAGTTGGTTAGCCTTTGAGTGTTTGGGAAAGGAGGAACGTTCCTGATGTTACATTAAAAGTTTCTTCCAACTTCATCACGTAAAAACCAGCAGCTGAACGTCACCCTGAAATCTAAGGAAGTGGGTACACAATGTCCTTTCTTTTCTTTATTCACCAGAATGCAACCCTGGCAGGGATTGTATCTTTGTCTAATAAAAACATTTATTCTATGCTCACAGCTACTGTACTGCTCATGAATTCCAGTCTTTTACAGGCTACTTTCAGGCCTATTAGCTACATTTCCAAGTGTGGACGAACACTGCTGTCACCACCTCACTACCGTACAGCACAACAGCTCTGAGAGCCAGCTTGTCAATACATGTTTAGATGTGGACCTTTGGTTTAAAACACCAAAAATGGCCTCATGGCTCAGCAGTTCTGTCCCACCATCAGTCACAAATATTCAAGTCATACACTTGTCTCTGCAAGCTGAGCTGCATCTCCAAACAGCTGAGTCTTCTGCATCCACGCAGCCAGCACACAGGCTATTGCATAAATCACCTGGTTGCTACTTTACTCTAATTTGCAGTTACAACCTAGTCACAGTCAATTTGTGTCTCTTTGCTCTCTAATAAAAAGTGTGTGTGTATACATATATATATTTCCAAACTGCTAGCCCCACTATCCCACTATCAAAACAGCCAGGTGGTAACGTGCTCACCTGCATGATGGCTGAAATATGTTCATATAGGTGACCAGGAATAGTCAGCATGGATTCACCAAAGGGAAATCATGCTTAACCAACCTGATTGCCTTCTACAATGGGACAGCTGGTGGCATAGACAAGGGGAGAGCAGTGGATGTTGTCTACTTGGACTTTAGCATGACTTGTGACACTGTCTCCCATGATATCCTCATAGGCAAACTCAGGAAGCACAGGCTGGATGAGTGGACGGTGAGGTGGATTGAGAAGTGGCTGAATGGCAGATCTCAGAGGGTTGTGATCAGTGGCACAGGGTCTAGTTGGAAGCATGTAACTAGTGGTGTCCCCGAAGGGTTGGTACTGGGTCCAACATTGTTTAAAGTATTCATCCATGACTTGGATGAAGGAGCAGAGAGCCTCCTCAGCAAGTCTGCTGATGACACAAAGCTGTGAGAAGCGGCCAATACCTCAGAGTGCTGTCTGCCATTCAGAAGTACCTCAAGAGGTTGAAGAGATGGGCAGAGAAGAACCTTCCAAAATTCAACAAAGGCAAATGCAGGGTCCTACACTTGGGGAGGCTGGGGGCCAACCTGCTGGAAAGCAGCTCTGCAGAGAAGGACCTGGGGGTCCTGGTGGACAATAAGCTGTTCGTGAACCAGCAGTGTGACCCTATGGCCAAGAAGGGCAATGGTATCCTAGGATACATTAGGTAGAACATCGCCATTAGGTCAAGGGAGGTGATCCTGCCCCTCTACTCAGTCCTGGTGAGACCTCACATGGAATACTGTGTCCAGTTCTGGGTTCCTCAGTATGAGAGACACAGGGAGTTCCTGGAGTGAGTCCAGTGGAGTGCTACAGAGAAGATTAGGTGACTGAAGTTAGGTTTTTCAAGAAGAGGGAGCCAGCCTCTCCTTGCTGGTGCTGAGCAACAGGACTAGAAGCAATGTGCAGAAACTGGAACATAGGAAATTCCACCTAAACATGAGGAAGAACTTCTTCACTGTGCAGGTGACTGAGCATTGGAACAGGTTGCCCAGAGAGATTGTAGAGTCTTCTTCCCAGGAGATTTTAAAAAGCCATCTGGTCACAATCCTGAGTTACATGCCGTAGGGGACCCTACTTGAGCAGGGAGATTGGACTAGATGACTTCCAGTGGTCAACCTCACCTATTCTGTGATACACATTTAAATAGTTCTCTTGTCTTGGATGTTTTTTGAAGGCTACATAACCCCCTCCTTATCTCTCCTTTTTACCTCTGCTAAAGACCCCAAGCTACAGGTTTTTAGATAAAACGCTCCCCTGACTCCACTATCTGCTGCTCTTAATTCCTGTGCCAGTTCACAGCTGAATTTTAAACTCTTCCAGCTTATGTATCTAGTTTCTTCTAGAGCAGTACTGATATTTTGCTATCACTGCTGTTAAGTGTCTTGTGTCTCATCTCAGAACTAAATTTTTTCTTTTTACAGCCTCATGTATTGATGCCTTAATCACCTACAATCAACTAAAACCTTGGGTCTTTCTCCTCCTCCATCATTTTAACTACTGAGCTCAATTTCATTAGTCACTAAGTGTACTTTGTACCATTAAGTTCTTATTTCTATAACTCCAGTCACTTTCACGGCAATTCAATTCTTGTGCAATACTTTGATTTTTCTCTGCAGTGAGAAAGCTAATGTCACATCAGCAAATTTATTTAGTGCACGTTTATAGGCCACTAGAGTAAACAGTATTAATTAACCAGTTCCAGAACAGGTTCTTTAAGGAAGTCTGTCAACGACCTCTTTTGTGGCAGAGTACAGATGTCAATCATGTTGTATTCTTTCCTTTAGCCAGGACTTCATCTGTGTACCGAGTTCACATTATGGACTGCCAAGATAACCTGACCTTTCCCATTTCCATCGGCAAGAAAAACTGCCATCAGTGCTATCCCAACTTAGCAATATAGGCCAAAACATTTAACTAATATTAAAATTAACTAATTTTAACTAATGTTTCTTTAGAACTCTGGAAGGACTGCTTGCATAGCCTCTCGTCATGAGTCCATGGAGCCTCAAGTTAGGCTTTTTTTTTGGTCAACTTGTACTTCCAGTCTACTCATTTAAATCCTGTATTTGAGGAACAGCTGCTATTTCAATCTATTTATGCGATTCCTGCAGTACTTGGTTTCAAACGCCTCCATTGTATACAGCAATAAAGACCCAGGGAATTATAATCATCTCTGTTGTTTGCTACTGACCACAGTTTTCTTTGCCAAATTAGAACAGCTCGGGGGGGTTCAGCACTACAGTGTTTTCTTGATCCCTGCTGTTTGCTGGGCTATCCTCCATACAGTAGTCTATCAATTCCTGAATCCTTGATTTAATATTTCTCTTCCTCCATATTACTTTGAATGGTAACTACACAAATATTTTTCATCTTTTTCCCCTCACTCCTCAAGTTAAAGTCAAGAGACACGCCAATCTCAAACCAAGTTTATTAAGCCAAGAACTACTGAGATGGCATCCACATGTCAGGCATTTTCCTTTCTCTAAGGATGTCTCAAGTAGGTCTGAGACTGACACCACAGCTGCAAGCCACTTCTGTTCTCACAGAGCCTCACTCACTTCTGTGTTGTGATGTTAGTGCCTCAACGCAAATTATGCAGCTCAGTGAGTATCTACACCTTCACGCTGAGGATTACAAGTCACTCTTGACTGTTGTTGGTCTATAAAATGGTGCAGTCAAGAATGGAACTCATCAGGTGTTCTGCTCCAAAAAGAACCCACTAGTCCTTGTGACATTTACAATAATCACCAGAAGCATCAATCACTCCAATCCACCAGTAGGAAATCTGTTGAAGCACTTCTGTCAAACCACCAATAAATCTCTCACTTATACAGCCACCTTGTTTCACGCTCACATACAATAGGTCTGTTTTTGTTGGAATTGGGCATAATTATAATAAAGTTGCTTTGACAGAACTAAGGAGACAGAAGAGTGCCCTAGAAACATGCTGAGCTAAGACAGTTTCACAGAGATGCTGCAGAAGGACTGGTAGTGCTCCCATAAGATACCATGAAAGTGTTCCTGTTGGGTATTCAGTTAAGTGCCTAGAGACATGCCTCTCAGCTTTGGGGTACCACAAGCACTGGAATGGGGTATGTGAAGCCAGGACAGCCAGACCAAGCTAGATTCCACAGCATTCAATCAAAGAATCCACCCTCAGGAAGACTTCATTCTCCTGGGTTCTTATCACTTCTCTATACTTAGAATACATAATAACTTAGAATAGCTTTCAAGTTCCAGAAGAAGAGAGCCATTATTCCTGAATAATTCTTCTTAGAAAGTATGGCAACTGTTCTTAAAGAAAGCCACTTATCTCTTAAGAGAATGATTATAGCTTATTCCATAACAATATCTTGTACAACTTCTTATATAAATAAGGCCTTGATGAAAGATTATGCTCAAGAGAACAAGATGGCTGTTTGAAAAGCGCTGGCATCATGTACTACAGAAATCGATCCAGTCTGAATTCCAACCACAGATTTCACCAGAAGGCCGTACTGAATTAGTCACTATTAACAATTGTATATATTTATTCTGATTTAAGGTAGTGGTTCTGCACTGACCATATGACTCTCCTCAAGCACCACATGCCTGATGTCATGCACAACAGATGGGAGTCCACATGCAAGTGGTACAATCACCAGCACTGCTGCAGGTTTCTAGCTGCCAGCTTTTAAGTTACAAGGAACTTCAATGTGTGAAGCATAACCCAAAAGAATACCAAGGTAGTTCAGCAGCAGGAAATAACTGAAGCAGAGAAATTGGTGAAGCGCTCCTGCAGCATAAAAGAAACACAGCTCCAAAAGTACACTTGACAATACAATGGAGAAAAGGGTCTTAACAAAATATGATGTAGAGACTCCCCAAGAACACTGAAAGCAGTACGTTTCACTGCTCACATGGTCATCTGTGTCACACCACATCTAAATTAGCTTGTGTTTAATTGCAAGCTTACAAAGGGACAGTTACACCCTTCACAGCTCTTCATAAATAAGAGAACTGAAGTCTACATGTCACATCACTGGGCTTTTAGAGAGGACACCAAAATAATTCACTGACTTGCTCATAGTCATGACAAAAGTCTTTGCAGTTCATAGAATCTTATGCTTGAATACTGTAACAAGTGTTTGATAACTCTAGGTCAGCAGCTTTCCGTCTGTTGGTGAACTTCAAGAAGTTCTTTAAAGCTGAGGAAAGCAAGCATATTAGTTACAGCTCACATATGCAGTCACTGGAAACTTTCAGAAGTTCATAAATCCAGAGAGACTAAAAGACACTGCATTAGGCATATAAGAAATAAAGGATCTTGAAATTCTAGAAAGATACGGGAAATAAAATGAGCTAATGAAATGCACTTCAAACAGCCTCTGAAGTTTATAATCAGCAAAACAAACACTGATTGTCAGAGATTCAGAAAAACACTGTGGCAATCCAAAAGAAGTATTAGGAATTGGGATTTTTGGGCCCCTCAAGCACCATGTCCCAGGCAGTGAAAAGCCATGTTATCCCCACTGTCCTGAGAATAGAATGACCAAAGCAGTTATATCTCCATGTAAAGCAAGCACTTACTCTGGTCGGCAAATCACCAGGTCCCCTTTGTTGGTGCCATATGCCAATCCCAAGCCTGGCTCAGGCAGCCAGCGAGCAGAGTTTATGCTGACATGTCTTCTCTGGTCAGCAGGCATTGGATACAGAACGTTGAAAACTCTCTGAAACAATAACAGGAGATTACTTGACAGGACAATACAAGACAGGAGAAGCAAGGAGGCTCAAACAAATGTGAAATCACCCTGCAGCAGCACAGATGGCCATAGAGACGTGTCACTATATAGGATGCTGCAAGAAACCACTAATTCAACAGTGAGAGTAAGCAGCTGCTAGAAATGCATGTACACGTGCCCTTTAATATTTAATAGACTGACTGGTACACAGCTGTGAAGCAGAAGTAGTTCTGTCCCCAGGAGAACCTGCATGTCACTCAGTGGGCTGTACGGTCCCTTTATTCAAACTAATTAAACAAAGTAATGGGGACAAGTGGTATAGTCATTATGAGAATAACACAAGTACATAAGTAAAAAATGACTCAGTTCAGGTTGGCTTCCAACACCATCCATTCTACCTGCAGAAAGGTAAGAAGCTAAAGAGTTGCTAAGACTGCAGGTAGTTAGCATGGCTGCAGGCCAGTGCTTGCCAAATGCTGCATTAAGGCAGGTGAGTGAAAACCCTGTGCACAAGGTCTGCACTAGCTTGGTTTCCAAACCAAGCTCCTAGCTTGGTTTCCAAACCTGCTCCTACTCCAGGAAGCTAATGCTTCTCGTACAGCGCAGTGCTTTCCTACACCCTGCCATCCAGCAACCAGAACTGGGTATATGACAACAGTCCATTTAGCTCTAAAACACATGGAAATCATAAAACCAAAGAATGGGAAATGGAAAAAGTAGTAATGAGTCAGTCTGACTTCCAGGAATAGACAGGGAGAAGCTGCTTCAGTGTACTGGGCTATTAGGGCTTCAGAAGGCTAGGACTAAAGACCTACCTCGGCATTTACAAGACCAAACTGTTAACAGAATTTCTGCAGAAATTCAGCTTGTATTTAAACCTGTAATCACTGCAAGTAACACAAACTTCGAATCTAGATTTTCAGTGGGATAAGTCCAAGCCGAAAGATACGTTTTCATCAGATTTTTCTGGTGGGCAAGCATCCAATCATCCCAAAACCTTTCTTCAGACTCCACAGAAACAGGGATGGTGCTGCACCAGGAAGCAGGGAAGGGAATGAAGGTGTGCTGGAACACCACTATAAAGGTTGATAGAAACGCAGATCAACCACTACTGCACTGCTGAGGTGGCCTGAAGCAATTAGAATCCATTAGGATGGGACTCATCAGCTAGCATAACAACCTGGGACTGTTTTTTCTCTGTAGCTCTAGTGTCCACTGCACATCTTGTCTGTTTGACAATTTGAGATGCCTGAGTCAGAGACCATTTAACTGTGTGGCTCCCAATACTACCCAGAACGTTCATCCTGACTTGTTAGAATGCAAACAAAGTAAGTCAGAGCAAAACAATAGAAGTACTTTATTTACCGTCACCAGTAACATATTTATTTGGCTCCTCTGAGGAGCCCACATTAGAGCAGAAAATGTCCTTACAGATTTCTCTATATGACAGAAGCTGGTCACTCTTTGCCCTGGCTATCACTCAGCAGTTAGTGTATACAGAGAAGCTCAGTGGTTGGATGGAAGGAACAGGTCCTTAGGGGTTTATCTAGCTTTTATCCATCTCTGCCATGCCCGTCCCATTACCCCACACTCACGCACCCTGTTTGCTGAGGAATCAGGAAGGAAGGACAAGGGGAGAAAAAGAAGGCGGGGGGGGAATCAGATGTATGATGGTAGCATCTGTTACCATGGAGATTATGGTGCACTCGGAGATAGGAAGACTGGATTTGGAGGAGGAGGAAGGAGGAGGGGAAAGGGAGGGGTCCCCCAGAGCTAGGAGCATAAATTTGTAAAATAAGCATTCTAAACATCTTAAGAACTGCAAGGGTTTTCCATCATATCCTTCTTTGGCAAGTCAGAAACAAACGACTTCTCCTGAGAATGGCTTTGCAAGGTACCACAGTTCCAGAAGCCACCTTCCTGGGCTACCCACAAGCTCCTCTCCACAGGCAGGTCATCTTATACAGTTGTTGTCCCACATGCTCTGTAACCAGCCATGCCAAGGCAGGAGACTTGCTGGCTACAGATGAACACCCAGGTGCTTTGCAGTAAACAACATCCCATGGAAAGTGCTCCCGCAAGAACATGAGTCTGGTTCTGACAACCTGCAAGTGTTGGCTGAGGGCTGAATCTCAAAGACAGGATGGCTTTAAAATTCTGTGTCAGAATAGTTGCTTCATCATTCCACTCCATTCCATTCAATTCTAAACAGCTTGTCATGATGAAGAGCTCCCCTCCCCTGCTGCTTCCCACTCCCACGCTAATGGGACAACTCCATGCAGTGTTAAGGGTGATGACATCCGTGCGTGTAGTAATTAGAACATAAAAGGAGAGAGCAGCTGTACTGGCATAATCACCACTCGCAGCAGTAACCAGGACCCAGCTAATCAATCTGATGCAGTCATACAGACTGTCTGTTGCAATTGCATCCATTAGCAAGACCCCCTACTCTATCCACAGAGTGGAAGAAAAAATTAAAGTTCCTTCAACATCGGCAAGTCCCTCTCTTCAAAGAAGGTCAGAACTCTGTCAGAAGCACTGCTCTCCATAGATTACAGCCAATTCCTTTTGGACCTTTTTTTGGTCTTTTTGTTTCCATTGCTAAATCTTATAAAGAGCTACTGAGATATTTCAACCAAAGTAGCCAGCAGAGTGACCACATCTCTTTGCCAGTGAACTGCTCATACTTTGTAACTCTAAACTTCTAGGAATAATAGGTTACTCGAGGAATCCTACATTAACACAATTCTCCAGCTTCTAGGTCAAGAGACTGCTGCCAACTCTCACACACTCTTAAAATCAACAAGACAAATGCATAAAGTTGATAATTCAACAGTTTCTTTTCATTAGGGCTGGCCCACAGATTAGTTGCAGGCCATGTGTAACAGCCATGTTGACGGACAAGGATTCAGGAATCAGTTTAGAAACACTGATGTAAAAGTCCAATAACCTTTAAGGTGTTCACCACACTCTATCATAGCTTCAAGAGAGCTTATTTTTAATAGTATGGCAGTTTCATTTAGGAGGCATTTCATATTGCATCCACTTTACCAGCCCATAATCACTATCAGCAGTCACAGCAAGCTTCCATTCTCTTCACCATAACCGATGTCAAACTCGTTCTTAGCATCACTGCACTACTAATTCAATAACACCTAGCCACACCTTTAGATGTGGTGATTCAGCATTTTACAAAGTTGGCAGCTGCCTTTATTTCCAGATGCTGTTCTGAAATAGAGTTTTGAATGGTATGTTCCTCTACAAACACTATGAAGTCTGAGGAGTGGGAGCTTCAGAACATCCCTGTGGAAGGTTAAGCCCAAACAGGCAATGTATGTATAGCAAGCTGTTCTCTTCTTGGCAACAACATAAACATATAAATGTCATTTCAGTACACATGACAGGTGCTACTCCTTCCCTTTAGGGCCACATAACCCAGCCTGAATTACAGAGAACACTGCTTGACCTGTGCTTGTAGAAAATCCTTTCTCTGGCTGATCTCCCCACACTTCACAGCAGATTTCAGCAGTCTTCTGTCATTTCAGGGACTCCATCTCTCCCTTGAGTGCAGGGGATGTCAGCAAGATAAAAAGTCTTCCTCTAGAAAAACCAAAACTGTCTACATAGCTAAGCTTCCATATAAAAGGAGACTCATACCAAGGAAAGCAATGCTCACAAAAGAAACAGTTGCTTCCTTCTATTCTACATCCCTGTAACCATGAAATGTGAGGAAAGATTTGGTTGAGTAATTTATGTCTCTGTTTTCAAAGACTGCACTACAAGCATCTACTTATCTTTTTGGTGTGCCTTTTCCATCCTCTCTGAACAGAAATGAGCATGTACATCATGCACTGAACTCCCTAAAGCTCATTTCATCACTTTGCAGCCACTTCTTCAATGTTGATTTCAGCAGGGGAAAAGATGTCTCAGAGAAAGCAGGGCTGTAAGGCTTGAAGAAAAGAAAAAAAATAGGCCCTCAAATTATTCAGCAAACAAGCTACATGTAGAGTGCAAAGGCCACCTTAGGCCCACTGCTGCTGGTTTCCCTCCAACTTGTTAGTGCTGTCACATCAGTACTGTATCACCTGTCACAGCCACCAACTTAGGTATTTACTTATGGCAGAGTGCCAGGAGAGGCTGCATGACAATCAACAGCCTCAAGGAATCTTTCCCGAAGATCTCTTCCTTGCTGTCAAGCTTCTGTGTACTTACGTGGGAAGAAGGGACCCAGAGCACAACACATAAGCACAGAGCTAGACAGTTAATTTATACCTACCCTGGAGGGGTAGGAAAACTTTTTGCTAAAAGCCTCTGCTAAGTCCTAGTTATTGACCTATTGCTTCTGTCTTCCCCTCCCACTCTGTCCCAAAGCTGCTGCAATTTAATAACTCTCTTCAAATTCTACCTCTCCCTGCAACTTCTAGAAAGTGGCAACATTAAAAAGCTGGACAGGGCAATTGCCAGGTTCCTGTCAGTCATCAAAGTAGCAGCAGGCTACCCCAAGCCTGTGCTACTGCTGCCAGTTGGCAACAGTGCTGCACTGCTCGTCTGATCCAAGCAGCACCGTGCCTGGCCAAAGTGGAGGCATCACGTTATCTGTACAGCTGCCTCTTTGCTCAAGGCCTTCCCACCTCTAAGAGAGCAATGAAAAGCAGGGGAGTGCTGAATACTACTTGTTTGGCAAAGCGGGATCTTACTTGTCTCTGACACCCAAGAAAGAAAAAAAAAAATGTTTTGAAGCTGGAGAAGAAGAGAAAATTCTGGCACAAGCAGGCAGGAAAACTCAGCAGGAACTCTCACTTTTTATCTTTTTAAATTCAATAGAAACACTTCTGCTCTCAACTAGATGCATCGCCTTTCAAGATGCCAATAAATTTCAAGCCATTACCTTTGCTTAGCCCAAGCAGTAAGCTGGCTGTTAGATCAGCCTTGATAAAGACTGCTTGGGGAGGGGGTGCAGCTGTTGTCTCGTTTACATGGAGAGATCTTGTCATCCATGAAGCTCCATCCTGACAGCAGATAAAGATGGGTTTATAATAAGGAGCAGATAAGGTGGGTTTATAAATCACCAGCCTAAAATGTAATTATTAATTTCAAGTGAATCGACACTGTCACCAGAGGCTGACAGACCATGAAAAATACTCAGGAAAAGAAATATCTTATGTGTTAAACACAAAAGAAACCTCTTACTGTGAGGACTGGTAAAATACACAGTTTCTTAGCTACTCTGACCTGAGTCGCAGAAAAAGATCAGAAAGGAGCACTGATCACTGCTGGATGGATATAGCTGTACTGGCAGCCAACATTGGTACTTCACACCTACACAGAAGCAAAGTTTATGCTGGTAAACAAAGCGCTCTTCATATGGAAGAATATGGTTATACGACCACAGTAACTGTACAGGCTGCACAGCTTTGCCAATATAACTGCAGCTATATCTGAGACTCTGGCCAACACAGGGACCTCATGCTCTAGCAACCTAACCTACGTGAAATACATCACAGATGCAGCCCTAAAAGCACGGCCAATCCACAACACTGTATTAAGTTCACTGAAAGGACAACTCCAAGCAAGGCCTAGGCACAGTTTGAAACTACTCAAAGAGCACGATAACAGCGACCTATGAGCTGCAGCTGTATTTGCCAAAGTGGCAGATAAGGTGCAGTGACAGCATGAAGGCATAAGCAAAGCAAGTTTGACTTCATTGTTTTTGATTGCAAGCACCTTATCAAGACTGAACAGAATTTAAATCAATTAACTATCTTTTTTTTTTTTGGCCTCCTCCCACTGTGTTGCCACTGAAATATCTTACCTGGTGCACTTTTTTCAATGTCAATGTGTTAACTAGTTCACCTCTGACACCAAGGCATCAGGTAAGTTTCTATAAAGCATCCACCACTCCACTGAATACATGGCATGTCTTTTGCTTAGCAGCCAGGAAGCCACCTGAAGCACTGACTCCTGTTATGCCTCCAACTAACTTAGACAAGTCCGTGGCTTTTTAAGGCCCAGAAGTATAATAAAACCCAAATACTCTAACCTGATCTCCTTAATAAATAACAGTACACTTTTTTCCTTAGATTACATTATTTATTTTGCCTTCTATTAACAAATCTCACAAAAGCTGATGAAATTCAGGCTTAAGCCTTGCCCTGCCACAAACAGCCTCTACAGCAAATTTCAAGTCTAGCTTGTCTAAAGCAGAGGGTCTTGAATGCTAAGCAAAACAAAAACTCCTTGGGATAACACTGATGGCTCAATACGTTTATTCATAAGACAATATATACCATAATTCTGAAACGTAGCAAGTCTCCCTTTTGTTTGCAAGGAGTCTCCTTCTGTACCTATATGCAGATACAAGGAAAAAGGCATGCATTTCCCATGATCAGACCAGAGAAAAGATTTTCTTTTTTTGCTACCATCTCTCCTTATTAGGCAGATTGGTCCGTGCTGCTCAACCCCTCCCCCACAGCCGATTTTTGCTAACAACATACACGTCCTTCCATTAGATCTTCTCTGTTAAAGTGGAAGAAGTAAAAAATAATGCACTTATCTTTTTGGATTTGTCAGTCTTACCCTCAAATGGATTTTATCATCCAATGCTCAGCACAAATAAAATTTCTTTCAACTCCATTTATCTTCCCCAGATGCAACAGGATTATAGATAAAATTTTTCTTCAGTCTTCACCAATACAACAAACCTCTTTCTGGCTTTCTCTGCACCTGCTGTAAGTGTAGAAACTCCTAGCTCTGCTTTCTGAGCCAGAGTGAATTAAATGGGAATTAACTCTTAATTTTCAGCAACAACTGAAACCTTAACTGTGGATAGTTGATACAATTCCTAAAACAGGTCAGCACCAGAAATTTCAGTTGGATGGACTGAGAAACTTTCTGCAAGGGTAAAACATTGTTAGTTCTTCCTGATCATACTTGATGACCTAATTTATTGCTGATATTTCAAAGTCAGAGAAGTTTCATTGAAGCACACCTAATCCTTTCTTTCTTCACGCAAGCTCTTCGCATTATCAGCTGATACTTTATTTCACAAGCCTTCCATGCAACTACTACATTTAAAAATAACTAGTGGAAACCTTAAAAACATGAAAAAAGAACGAAATCTTATAAAGAAATGGGTCATCTCAAGTAACAAAGCTCTCATTCAGGAAAATAACACACTTGCAGTGAAGTAGCTCATGATATTACTGTCCCCAAAAGGCTGCAAAACCAGGGTAATAGCTCCAAAAAACCCTTTACAGGACGGGTCCAAACCCAGATCTGAACCCTAGGGCTGAGCGAGCAAGACATTGCTAAACAAAACAATTATCCTTCCATTTGCATATGCATGTGGTTGGAACAGAGGAAAGGAGAGAAACGAGAATGCCTGTTTGGAGGTGCAAAAGTGACAGAAGACAGATAGGGGTGTGTGTGTATATATATATACACACACACACACACACATTCAGTGCAGATGCTCAAGTGAACTGAACTGTGCAAACAGGACGGTGCCCCCAGCTACTGCTATCTCTTGCAAAAATCACCAACAGCTCTGAATGCTGGATCAATCCAATAAAGATATGGTCACTTCTCTGGCCAAAGGAATGATAGACTTCTTCATTTTTGCCCTTAACTCAGACTGCAAATCAAAAGCAGTATCCGTGAATTCCTCACTAAATGTCATGCTGAGACTGTAACAGTAACATCTACAACATGTTAAAAATCTAAAGACAAGAGCAAAGGATTTGAGCACAGCTGCCATTACACTCTGTTCTCCGTCTGCTGAGCCTCAATAGAACAGCATAGAAAATCAAATGTCAACAATATGTCGACGACAGAGCTACATGCATCCTCATCTAGGTGAAAAGAGGCTGTCATCCAGCTGTCTACATGTCTGTAAGGAATCAATACTGGAAGAAAGAGTTGGCTTAAATTCAATTCAAGGAAGATGGTAGGAAGAAGTACTGAAAAAAGTCTTCATGAAATTGCAAACCTCTTCTCAGCCCATGGACAGTTTAATGCAAATTGGTAATAATTCACTTTGGCTCCCTTCCCCCTATCTTCCTTGGGCAAGATGACTGCACATAAATAATCTCAGATCTTGGCCATTATTTCTTATATCTAGTTAGAACTATGTCCCCAACTGCACCAAAGTTAACAGGAGCTACTATGGGGCTCAAGGCCTTACCTGAACTGCAAGAGCTCTGCTCTCCAAATATTGGACCTCATATTAAACAAAACATCTTGGCTCTCAGTTTCACATCCCACGAAGTAAAAACATCCTGAAGGGATGTCATTTGCCTTTTCTTCACACCAGCCTGCTAAAACTGACACTGTTCCCATGTTTAACCACCTCATGAGATATTAACACAGTATTTTATGAAGGAATCCTTACGAGTTTTAAGTTTTTACAGTTTCTTGTAAGTTCTGTCTTAGCAGGCTCTGTGCAGACACAGCTGATTGGATCAAGACAGCAATTTAATTAAATCTTACAACATACTATTCCTGCATTCATGCTCGAATGTGTACACCTGTGAAAATATTCATGCCAACTGCGCCCCTGAGGTGGTGCTGCATTTTCCAGTGATGTGGAATAGAGCTTTTTCTTACAGCACCCTACATAAGCAGTGCTTACCAACATGGGTGATATGATCTGTTTTTCTAGAGATACCTGACAAAATCTGCCGATACACAGATCATATACACTATTTGGTCTCAACCAGACAACACTGCTCCTTTTTCTGTATGTATATGTTTAACCCATATCAGTTAGAAAAGGGTTTTGTCCCAATGTCCTTTTCCTAGTATCAACAAGTAAGTACATGCAGCCTATGACTTCGCTTTGCCTTTTGGCAGTCGGAAAAAACATCAACCTGGTTCAACTTCTGACAACAGTGAAAAATTTCTTTGAGCAGTAATTTGATGTATTTTTTTATGGTTTTACTCGGAGTCATCAGGGGCTCACCCTGTTGACTTGAAGATGTCAAATTTCTCTTAAAAGGAGACCCAAGGGAGCACACCAACACATGCTTCTTTTGATATACTTTCTTGCAAACTACTCTTGTTTTCAAAAGTATGCTAGTTCATTAGAACTATTCCACTGGAGGTAACATGTTGCAGTAAGCCATCTCCACATATTGTCCTAAGCAGTTTTCTTTTCATATTACAAGGGTGCGTCCCAGTGAAGCAAATGTACACGGCCATTTGCTTTCAAGCTTAAAGTCCCTTTGCTTATGGCCGCAGGAGCATGCATAGTTCACCCAGAAAGTCAATGAGTGACCTTTGCAGATCACATTGGATACATTTTGCTGACTCTTGCATGAAGCTCAGAAACGCAACAGCACTCAGTAAAATTGTGCAACTTCTCACGTATTTTGTGCATTGTTTCCATTAAGAGTTAACAAGCTTAAAAAAAGCCTGGCTTTGTGCTAAAACTCTGTGAGTCTTTCTGCTTCGGGCCTTTCTTCCTGTGGTATTTGGAATTCTCCATCTGTTTACAATGGAAATGTACACATATTCTGTTCCATTCAGGCTACTGACCCACCACTTCATCGAGATGTTTCCAAAATAGCAGCAGTCTTGTCAAAAGCTAATTCTGGATCTCCACAGCCTGAATTTTCTTCCACATTCAAAGCACAATCCAGTATTTGAGATGGGGCTTGGTTAAGTCACCTTATCCTCACAGACTGTGGGATTTGCTCTTCAGCTTCATGGCAATCAAATTTTTCTATCGCCTACCTCACTTTTTGTATCTTCAACTTAAAAGCTCTCTTCCAAGTTTTATTTTAATTTGGATTACAGTAATCATGTTTTTCTGATATTTCAGAGTTAGCTTCCTCTGGGTAAAATGAAAAACATTAAACATTGCAAGGGCATCAGAATTTGTGAAAGCCAGAAATAAAACTACCTTCTGGCTGCCTTTCTCACTAATATCCACTGCTAACAGATCCAGGGCAGTATGAGCCTTACACTTCCATGTTTCTAAGGACCTTCAGCTCCAAATGAGATTTTAATTTCATGTTCTTTTAAGTTCCTTAACTTCTGTATATGCTTGAAAACATATGGAATTCAGAAACTACCCTAGACCCAAGCAGCTTAAAACCACTCTTTATTTAGAGACAAGCTCCACCCATGCTTTCTAAATAGGCTACAAAACCTATCCTTACTCGGTATTTGGAGTCCTGTCTCCAAGCTTCCCACCTCTGAAACTCAAATTGCAGACAATTCCCAGTACCACGGCTACCTGTACCACCCCCAAGCTAGAGATCTGCTAAAAGCAATTCCTTCTCTGTAATGTCCAGCTACAGATAAATTTCAGAAATCTTAGCTAGGTTTGCAAAAACACAAAACACAAGCAACAAAAAAAATGAAGCTTATGCAGACCACTTTTGTTAAAAGCCAACACTACTAGAGAGGTTTTGTTTTTCAGACTGAAGTTTGAAAATTGTTCTTTAGCAAAGCAAGGGTTCCACCTGAAATGCTAAGCAGGCCAATCCGAAGGGAGCAAACAGAAGGAGCATGAACCTCTAGCTCACAATTACCGTATTTGATGAGTTTTACTCTACTTCTGAGCACAATTCATAAATGTCAAACCCGGACAGTCCTGACCTGTAGAATCCTACCCAATATCTGAAATATCAGGAGCAAGATGTATACAGACAACGCACACTTGTATAACCAACATGCTCCTTAGTACAATCCAAAAGTGCTGTAGTTCTCAGAAAAATTGTTTCTCTCCAAAAACTACACCAACAGCCAATGGATTTCTAGTGCAATTAAATGTATTAGAGTTTCATGTAACAAAAGGTGCATCTTCAAAATCTCTATTTCATTAGCAAGATGCAAGAAACTCTCTGAGGAACAGAAACCTGCATTCCACTGACTGGTAGTCAAGGATGTGGAGGAAGAGCTAATTTGAAGCAGAAATAATCATTGTATTTCACTCAGCAGGTTGTCACACTTTTGCAATGACAGAGGCCACACTGCCAGCTCTACTCTCCCAGTTCATTGCTTGCAAACTGGGAGGGACGGAGGCAGGAAGGCAGGCAGGAAGGAAGGCAGGCAGGAAGGAAGGAAGGAAGGGAACAACTGTCAAACAACTTGTGATGCAGTATTTCTTTTGGGAGTTTTGGAGTAATGTATAATTAAAATATCCACAAAACACTGCTTCAAAAACAGGTCCGACTTATTTTTAATTAAGAAGTTGAGTAACAAGTGCTTTGTATTACAAGCTGTTGGCACAGAGGCAACAAAAATGCTTTCTGATTCTCTCTAATGTGCATATTAAATTAGAGATTGAAGAATATAGTTTCACCAGGTTCCCTAAACCTTTTTCTACTGCAAAGCTACAAACAGATTTTTACTCAACTGAATATGAATATGTCAGTCACTGTAAAGACAGTGTGCTAAGAATATGATAAAGTTTTCCACTTAAAAATCTGGTTTCATTTTGCATGTCTTGAAAACTATTATAAACTTATGAAGCAGTATTATTGCAAAACTCAAGACAGAAGAAATACTTGTAGTTGATGGACTAATTTTTACAACTAGATGAAGGAGTAATATTTACAAGATTAACAACTGTATGTTTTCCAGACTTGGTCCTGCAGGACCAAGCACAAAGACAACCACCAGCACACCAAAATGTTGAAACAATACTCAAACATCATCCAACAGAAAGGCTCTTTAACCAAGTAATTCAAACTGATCTAGCTGTGACCCTGTCACATATGCATAAAGCCCAAAGTCCAAGGCAGTCAGAAATGACACATTTTTAACATCTTTAAACATGATGTGGGAAAGGGGAAAACAGCAAATTAGTTAGCAATCCTGCTAGACTGAATAGATTTAAAAACGTGGGAGAACGTTTTTTTGGAAGCTATAAATACATGTGCAAGAAAGATGAAAAAAGCAACCTTTAGAATACATGCAATCCATCTGGAGAAAAAAAAAAATTCAGAACTACAGCAGATGAGAAAGACAGAAGTGCAGTGATGTGGAGCAAGTCTGAAAAGAGTGGGAAAAAATTGTACAAAATTTTCAATGCACCAAAACAGCCAAAAAAACTCCAAAACCTGAAAAAAAAACCCTGTTGTTTTTTGACTGCATAAGTAAAGGCTGTTGTCCAAAAGAAACAGAAAAAAAAATATCCTCTGTGGGCTTCTGGTAAAACTATGCTTATTACATTACGTACAATTTAAACACATTCCAGAATGAGGGGGAGAAAAAAAAAAGAAGGGTTTTTTTGGAGAGAATTCAAAAGAGAAAAAAAATGAAAGCTGGAAGATCAAATTACAAGAGAAAATTAAGGGAATACAAAGCATTACTTCACTAAATGGTGACTAAGAGCAAGGGTACAAGCATTTGAAGACAGAGATGAAGAAATATAAATGAAACATTTAAAACAGAAACTTACTGATATATCTGTCTACAGAAAAATATCTCCAAAAGGAAGGGCTAGAAGCCATAGCAACTGGAGTTTAGAGCAAATGTAAAGGACGGATGAGAGATTTTTGCTAATAGAACTTCTCCATCTTAACTTGTTATGATATGGTGAAAAGACTGTGAGAAGGGATACTCCAGTTTCTGGTAGAAAAACAAATGCATTCCACTAGGATCTTAAAATAACTGAAAGTATTAGGGAAAATTATATTTTTAAAAGGATCTAACAGGATGCTGAATCCATGTACTTAGTGATCTTATATCCACACAGCTTTTACCAACTGTATCTGTTAAAAAAAACCACGGTTTTTTTCATAAATACCTGTTAATTTCTGCCTCTTAAAGAGGCTTGTAGCAGAATGGTAGCTCAGAAACAGGTCTGAAAAAGTGCTGACTGGTGCACCAAAGAATACTTTAATCATTGATCTTCCCTTGTCTTATAACACGGAGCAGATGATGAAAATAAGGAAAAGTTTTATATCAGCTGATAAAGCAGCTCTCATAATGATGCAGCTGAGGTGACTCTCTCTGGAATCATGAGCTGTCTGGAGAGCAACTACAGTACCTGAAGGTGAATCAAGGGATTTCTACCAGACAGAAGTCTCTCCCCAGTGTAAGGTCACTAGACAAACGGCTCACTGCGACCCTTTTACACTGGGAAAGCTTGGCCAAAAGTAATAATAACCAGGGAGGCCTTTAAAAAAAAAAAAAAAGAAGAAAAAAAAAAAGAGAGAGAGAGAAGAAGAAAAAGCTTATTCATGGAATGAATTCCATTATGGGTTATACCCCAAAGTGAAAAGGTTTAAAGATATATTTTTCATCTCCTGCAACAAGTCACCTGAATACATGGCCTAGAATTTGAATCCAACCCAAATTTTAGCTTTAGAAATTACTTACTTTTGACTTCTCAACTTTCTGTGCATTATCAACTGAACATGGCTTTTACTACTTTAAACTATAACTGAAGAGCTGTTGTGCTTCACTGATGAACAAAGCAAGACACACATGTTCTCTTAACTCCATCTGACAGCTAGCATAAAGATGAAGGTTTTCCCTCAAGTACTAAACGAGTCAGAGTGGGTCATGGTTTAGCTGTTCCACAAAGCAGAAGTACAGAAAGATAATTCCATTGCCAAAATATGCCTACATACACATAGAAACAAAATCTCGGGAAAAGTCTGGTTTGCAAGTATGATATGAAGTTTGGCTCCTACCCTTCCTTAAATTGCTAGTGGCTGCTCTCCTAGAGATTAACTGCTTTTAGGAGTGATAGAAAATGATCCTGAAGCCTCAGTTGATAAGCTGTCTCAGCAAAGCCAACTGTAGTACCACAAACAAGATGCATATTACCCAAAAAAATACAAAAGACTTACCAGGTACTCTGAATGATACCTAGACCTAGGAGTGTATTCCACAACATGGAATTGTTTGTCATCATATTTGAAACAAGAGAAATTTCACAATCCTGTTGTATTTACGTTCTCCTGCCATACCCCTGTAATAAATCCGTTTGCCTACCTCTGTAATGAACTCCCTCATATGTTTACTATTCAGTGGGTCTGGAGCAGGCTACCTCTGTCATCATAATCCAGCACCTACTAGACTGGAGCCAAAGGGACACAAAACCACTGATGAAAACACACAGAACAGGATACACATACACTCACCCTCATAGAGGTTTCTCCACCATGGGGCTGTTGCAGCCTGAAGACTTGAGCAACCATGTGTTCTGTGGAGGGGTGCAACAGGATACGTCGGGAAGCCAGTCCCACCATAACATATCTGCCCATTGGAGACAGGCTCACAGAAATAGCATTAGGGCCTGCAAGGAGAAGAGGTGTTACTTCTCTCATAGGTTGATATCCTTCCCCATGCTTCATCCTCACAGCTTTTTCATTCCCTTCCAGCATTCCCAGAACATGTGCCATACTAATCTAATTCTTATAAGGGGTAGAAAAGAATAAGAAGACCTGCACGAGTTACTAATTTTGCAAGACATTTACTTGCTGCCAGTGTTCTGCCACTAAGACAATTAAGTCCTTTAAGGGATAAAAAAAAACTATCCCTTAGCAGCTTCCCCATACCAGCACCTTACTTGCTGAGACCATACCACAAGTCTCTCCCCAGGAGTACTGTGTCTGTAGCTGGCTAGAAGGCCAATATTTCCTGCTGCTATAACTACTGATGGCTATTGCATTTCTTACTGAAAGCTGAAGTTCTGAGCTAACTTCTTACAACCCCACCCACCCTGACTTCTTGCTGCACGCTTACCAAATCGCTTTGTGTAAAGCATCTCGCCCAAGTTGTGGGGTGCCAGAGAATATACAGCCAGTATTCCTTCATCAGGGAAGCCTCTTTGACTGCTGGGAATGAAGGCTGCCAGCAGCTGCCCATCGGCAGAGATATCACAGCTCGCATCGTTGTAAATTTTGCAGTTTTGGACAAGCACATTCACAGAGGCTACAAAAAAGAAAGGAATAGTGATTAAAGCACTAAGGTTGAACAGCGAATAAAGTAAAATCTAAACCTAATGTTGGAGAATGGACAATACATGCTAAAGGCACTCAAGACATTTAGTTTCCTCCAAAAGTTTATGAAACGTTAATACCCTGATTAATGTAAAATTTGCTCCAAAATGGACATAAGACACTGCAATGAGCCCAGGAAATTAAATCTATTTACCTCCTGGAGCCTTCAGCCAAGAAATACTAGCAATTGTACTTTATCAAACTCTTCCCTTTGCTGAATATAACACTATCCTTTGCAAAGATCAGCACAGTTTAAACAAGTCTCGAATCATGACACTCTGACAAACTCCAGCAGCGGTCTCATTAGAAACAGTATACCTTAATTCATTTCCCCTTTTCTTGTGGAGTGCCTGGTTCCTGCTCTTCTCATCTCCAATAAACAGGAGATGAGTGAAGAACTCCTCCCTGCAAATACAGACATTGATTTCTGACAGCTGATTTTTACACCAGTCTTGGAAAAAATTAGTGAGAAAGGCCAGAGACTTCTCCAGTCAGTCCTCCATTTAATTACTCCAGTGTTTGAGACACTCATACAAATCAGTGAATTAACTGTTCAGCAGGCAGTAGGGAGCAGCAACCCACAAAACCAGCAATCCACAAAACTTAAAAGAAGTTCTACTTTAATCCCTGGTGTTGTGCTGCTGGGTGACCTCATCCAAATTTGTACATACCCTTTGTCCCTTGCAGATGCAGACTACAAGCTCTTTGGGCTACTGAATCTTACTGTGCCTGCGTGCCATTCCTAGCATAATGAAGTTCCAAGGCCTTCATCAACAGTTCAGTGGTGCCTTGGTAAGACATGGCTGCAGTCATGTTCACTCCCTCAGCCTAACCTAAATGCACTCCGGTTTTTCACTAAAAGAGCTCCAATTAATCCAGGAGGTTTGAAGCTGAAACTGCATACACTATTTTGGGGATGGGGAAATTTCATACTGTAGTATTTTAAAACTCAAGGGGATAGAAATATTAAAAAAAAATAATAAACCCCACATTTGCAACATAGAGAGTTTGCATGCTAGACGACTGAACACCCCATCTCCTATGCTTGAAGCTACAGCATCATGCAGAACGCTGTCAATTTCTACAGTCCAGAAATTATCTTCTAAACCATCCCACTATGCCTAGCCCAGAAGTGGCTTTGATATGTTCACCTAAAACTGCAAATGAGTTTATGAAGGCACTTCTTGCTCTACATTCCTTATTAGTTTAACAAAATAACAGTGCCAAGCATGCTTTGTGCATATTTCTGAAAGTCCAAACTTCTCAATCAAACGAAGGCTGTAACTCACTACTTGAACAAATCCTACCCTTTGTTTCCAACACATCTGTGGAAGAAAGCTACATCAGGAAACTACTATGAATGAAAAAATACTGATTGCTGCCTGGGTCACTTTTAAGCCAGAAGAGTTTCCCAACTCATTACGCCACATGGCCACACAGATGTTTGCAGCAGCAGAAAAGGTAGTCATGAGAGGGAAGCAGACAGGACTGCCTCTTCTTCCAGCATTGCTGATTTAAAGCACTTGCTGAACATCACCTTTAATTCTTCTGGTCTCAAAGACATTTTTCCTGGGAACTGCTTTCCTCTGTGGCTGAGTATCAAATTCTACCGTTCCATTTAAGAAACTCTAATGAAAAAGAAGATGAGGATAAAAAGTGGACTGTGTAATTACATTCTGTACCAAACCACCTACACCTGTACTCTAAATTTATTCAACCAATTTTTCAGTCTCAAAGCTGCTAAAAACAGTAATTTTCAGCCTAGTATAAACAGAAAAGTGTTGAACACAAAAAGGTAAATAATGGTAGTCACTATCAATGCTGCAATAGCAGTATCTAAAATACACACGGCCCTTAGAGAACGGATGGTTCAAAAGATGACAAAATTCTGGAGTGCTTAGTCTGAATCTAGTTGAACAGAAAGACAAGAGAATTAAGATTAAAGACTATACTGGGTAATTTTAGAAAAAAAGCAGAATTAAAATGTGCCCTTTTTTGAAATCTAGGCTTCATTTAAGTACTCATTATGTCACCACAAGAAAAGATGGGCATCAAGACAAGAACTGCAGTATATGCTGTGAACCAGCTAAAGGATGCAGGACAATAGGTTGTACTATTGTAATCCCAGTCAAACTGGGAGGATTCCTGGTGAGTTCTTCAGTGACTCATTTCAAAACCAGTCCTTTTTATTAGCTTTATCAATAGGCTAGGCACACAGTGGAACTGGTTGATGAATTCTCTTGATAAAGTTGGGTAATTTCATTAACAGAGCATTATCAGACCAAACAGTGAACCGAAGTACACAGAGACATAACAGAAGTGAAATGAAAGAATTATAGAGTGTGTTGACATTTATAAATTTCTGTTTTACCTAGGAACTTCTCAGTCAAAAACAAGAGAAAATCAACTTTGATCATCATAGTAAAGACTGAGCCACTCACCCAGCATAACACAGAAAGTTATCCTAAACTGCACCAGGGAGCACACTTTCAGCAGAAATATCAGTGCTGATACAAAACCATGTGCTAAGACCACATGTAGGATACTGGGCACAGTTTGGGACAGCCATGTTCAAGAAAGATTAAACCCTAAATGGTAACATGTTCATCAAAGAAGATGACTGGGGAAAATGAAACATCTATTTTATGCTTACCATCTTAAACAAATACATAAACCCCCCAAACAAACAATCATGTAAGGAAATGGAATTGTATATTGTATTTACAAAAAATACCAGAAAAAAAAAGTGTCAGAAAAACATCACTTCTCTTTACAAATAATGCTGACAGGTTAGAGAGCAAAAGAAGCCATTGAATTTGGAAATTGGTTTTCAACCAGAAAAGCAGGATTCTAGAATAGTCTTTCAACGGAAGTGAAAGGAGCCAAGAATTTAACCAATTATGAGACAGAATATTAGGAACTACAGGATATGCTTGCCAAAGACAGCAGAGAGACAGACTATTTGGCTAAGGGTGTCCTTTCTCAGTTCCTTTGAAGTTGTACTCTAATCAGCAGTGATCTAAAGAAATGGAAAAAGAAAGGGCATGGTGGGGGGAGGGGAGCGGGGGGGAGGGTGTCCAGTCACTTTTTGGGTGCCTAAAAACTGTTCTCTCTTATTCCTATTCTGCATCTGCCTGAGTTTGTCCTGCATCTCTGGACTCACGACACAGTTCCTTGAGGTAGCCACAGCTTCCCTATAATGTTAACTACTGTCACTTGCTCCTCAATATTAGAAGCAACAAAACGATATACTTGCTTCCTCAGACCAAAGGTAGAGGTCTCATTTAATCATAGGATGGTTTGAGTTGGAATGGACCTTAAAGATCATCTAGTTCCAAATCCTCTGCCATGGGCAGGAACACCCTCCACTGTATCAGGTTGCTCAGGGCCCCATCCTACACGGCCTTTAGTGCTTCCAGGGATAGGGCATTCACAACTTCTCTGGGCAGCCTGTTTCAGTGTCTCATCACCCTCCGAGCAAAGAATTTCCTTTTAACATCCAACCTATATCTACCTTCTTTTAGTTCAAACCCATTCTCCCTTGTCCTATCATTACCTACTCATGTAAAAAGTCTCTCTCCATTTTTTCTTTCCAAAGCTCCCTTCAAGTACTGAAAGGCTCCCCAGAGCCTTTTCGTCTCCAGCCTGAACATTGCCAATTCTCGCAGCCTGTTTTCATAGTAGGAAAGGTTCCAGTTCTCTAATCATCTTTGTGGTCGTCCTCTGGACTTGCTCCAACAGGACTAGAGACAGGTCCTAAACAGGACCTATTCAGCCTAGGGACCTTTCTGTACCAACGAACACACCTGGTGCTTTTCAAAGAGGTGCACAGGCAATGTATCTTCTTTGTTTCTATAACTATTGAAAAATCAGTCTATAAGAATCCATGTCTCTTCTCAGCTTTAAAAGATTAATTTCTTTAGTCTAAGATTATTTTTTTAATCTAATGCAAACTTGGACATTCCTAAGAGAAGAATCCCACATCTTCATTTTTGCAAGATAAGAAATGTTTGTATTTCTTCTGTACTATTTACAGATTCAGGCACATTGCCATGTCCTGTACATATCCTTGCAGTTCCATGGCTAATTTTTTCCTTTCCAGGTCTCTAATCCTCTTCCTCATCTAGCATTTACTATATGTCTTTGTAAAACAATGTTGAATTTTGATCACCAGTCACCTAGAGTCTATTTATCATATAACACAGGTTCACTCATTTTTGATTTACATATAATAAATAAATAAATAAATTTATTTATTTATTTTTTATCTTCCCCCCCCCCCCCCCCTCCCCCCCCTTCCCCCCAGCACC
>VZRE01006767.1:188721-232176 GCA_013396775.1 Cephalopterus ornatus
CCTGCCCCTCCTTCAGCACAGCACAGAGGTTTTTGGTGAGCAGTTCACAGTAATGACCACCATGACTGCAGATCGTCTTGTCTTTAAAGTTTGTTGCACATATGGTGAATGTCTCCTAGCAAAACAGTTTGTGAGCTCTACTGCCATAAGTGAACCATCTTTTCCCCTTGATGTGTGCCTAGAACATAAATATCACAGACGCAAGTTGTGCTTAACAAGAAAGTGCCATTTATTTCAATCTTCCAATATTTGATGCCCGTTGGCATTTGGGTTCTTTGCTCTTCGCTCATTTACGAAGGATGAGAGACTGAGGTAGCACTTACACTTAGAACCAAGAGAGCCTACTCTGCCTGTAGAAAAAGTCTAAATGTGAGAGGTGGTGATCTCAGCAAGGTTTCATTTTAAGGAACAGCATCTAAGAGGTTTTCAAGACATGGGAAAGATAAGATATCCATGCATTTGACAAAGCCAGAAGCTATTTGATTTCTTTGAACCCGAGGCCTGATCTATGAAAATGAAGGCAATAGAGATTATTTTAGGGGAAAATAGTTGCTATTTTTGGAAAACAAGGCTGCCCTTTCATCCCTTGTTTTCTTCTGTCATTAGTCTAGCCACAGAGCTGACAGAACAGATCAAAAGAAACATCAGAGAACAAATTAGTCAAGATTTTGTCCCAACTTGGAGTGCTTACACCTACAGCATTAGTTCCTCTTGAAGCTGGGGAAGGCCTGGAATGCCGGCAGCAACAGCACTTTTTGCCAAAGGAAAACTGTGGTGGGTGCACCATACGCTCCTTGCCACTGTTGTAGATAGCACTTTCTTCACAGCTGTTCCTATTTAAAAAATTGTTTAGCATGCTTTTTTTTCCCTTCCATTAAGTTATTCTACATTCCACTGTGGATCAGTAAGTATTGATCAAAACACACTCCTCAAGTCCCAGAGAGTGTTAGATCAGGACAAGCTCCTGATGCATGACTAAATATGGAAGAATGAGACCAGTTCAGCCACAATGGCTAGAAATTGAAATAATGAGCAGTGAGTAGCATGAGAAAAACTATATTCAAAAGCTAGAAACAAGAAAGAAAACCTTCATATATTTTATCAATAGGAAGGCCATATTCTACACTGTTTTCAATACTCAGCTGCAGGAATTCTAAAGATATGCAACATTTACTAGAAGAATATTAAATAAATGCAGAGATAGCGTTGTCTCTGCTGTCAAATTATTTCTCCACCCTAATGCTGATATGACTGACAATTATAATTTAAGACTAGGCAATGCTTATTTCAGAGCTATTAAAAGCAGAACTGGCAAAAGGAGAGAAGAAATTTGAAGCCATCTTTTTCCATTTTGCAATTAAAACAGAAAGACAGGGAAGAGACTAAAATCCCACAAGTCCCTGCAAAGCCATTTTCCCAAGACCGCCGGGGTCTGCTTTTGCCTTCTTGCTGGACTGAGCATCAGTGAGGTTGCTGCTGCAGAGCCACATCCTGAGCCCAGGGTTCCCAAGAGTGCTGGGGCCCAGACACTGAGATCACAGGACTGCACTTATCACACTGCTGTCACTTCTCGGATGTGTCCGCTTTAGAGGAAAACATCCTACTTCCAAGCTATCTTTTCTTTGTTTAATTGTAACAGGAAAAAGAGCTGCTCAAAGATAGAGGTTGGTCACAGAGTCATTTCTTTGATGAAGAGTGGAGCTGGCAGGCAGTCCCAAACTCCAGCTGCATCATTTCATCTGCCTGAACTCCCAAACCACTTGTAGCTCAAGTCAGTCCTAGGACGTGCAACAGCCCCCTCCATGCAAGTACATTCTCTCACAGAATCACCTCTGATTTATAGGAAAACAATGGGGGGAAAAAAAGGAGCTACTGAGACCACATGCTTTACTTGGCAAATAGTCTATTTCCAATATTATGAAGAATCAGGAAGAAACCTCCCCAACCTATTTCTCTACTAGTATACATTTAACTTCACAGTATCTCTAATTTATGCCCCCAGGAAAACTTGCAGCTTGCTTTTGTTCTATGGCTAGGCAAGCTTGGCACATACCTGGTTTAGGATGAGCACAGCTGCTACATCTTCATACAACCCTACTAGACCTTGGCAGAAGGAGGTAAGGCTAACTAGTCTAGAAATGCCAGAATTGGGCTCAGCATACAAAGAGGAAGAAGCAAAGTAAAACTGAGTATTTCCAAATGGTAATAAGACAAGATGGACAAGCCAAGTACTATGTAACACAATGTGAAGTGTCAGAAAGGCTGGAGAAGGACTGGTAGCAGAAGTGTGGCCTGCAAGAAAGGCACAACAACAACAGAAACCATATCCAGCTAATTGAAAGCTATTTCAGAATAAAAGCATCCTGGTAGGGGAGAGGGAAAAAATTGAAATATTGATGTATTGAGCAGCAGATGGTTCTTAATTTCTATGGGATTCTATAAATTATAAACAAACATCTTATGCTTTTTTTTTTTTAATTAGCAGCCGCCTCCTCAGCGGCCAGATGAGGCCAAAAAATAAGCTATGAGCAGCTGAAGCACTCTTCAACTGCTTTAGAACTTGCAGAGAAGTCCCAAAGGATTTAAGTTGCTTCCCCCTCTGACTCCATCTTTATTCTGTTCCAGAGTCTTGCAGGACCACTGAAAGTATTGCCATGGGGCAAAACTTTACCTTGAGCACTGATCCCCACAAGCAGTTGGGAGAGAACATAGTCAGGACAGGTGACTTAAACTGCTCAAAGGGATCTTCCACACCACACAGCATCATGCCCAGTGTATAAACTGAGGGAGTTGGCCGGGAGTGACCAATCGCTGTTTGGGGATGGGATGGGAATTGGTCAGTAGGTCGTGAGTAATTGCCCTATTCATCACCTAGTTTTATTGGGTTTTATTCTTACACCCTTCCCCTCGCCCGCCCCCTTTTCCTCTCTCTCTCCCCTCCCCCCCCTTTTCATTACTATTTTTGCTATTGTTATTGTTAACTTTATTTCAATTATTAAGCTGATCTTATTTCATACCATGAATTTTATCTTTTTCTGATTGTCCTCCCTATGCCGGAGGGGCGGGAAGAAGTGAACAAGTGGCTGCATGGTGCTAAACCATGACAGCCAGACTGGATGGAGTCCTGACGAACCTGATCTATTGAAAGATGTTCCTACTCACAGCAGGGGAGGTGAAGAAGATGATTTCTAAAACTCCATTCCAGACCAAACCATTCTTGGATCTGTGATTTCAATTCTCTGCATCTCTGCTACTACAGTGTCAACCACATGTGCTCCTTTCGTGAGTTCTTTCAGCAACAGGACACTACCCCACAGAGACCTCTGTAGTCAGATATGTAATTTCTGGAAATGCAGAACAGACAGGGCTGGAACTGGAAGAGTTTTCGTAATTCATTTCAATGGCTACCTGTGAAAGCAGAAGTCTTTCTGAAAACAGAATCCCTATTCTCCCTAAAAAAATCAGTCCCTCAAAGCAGAACCTAATCTGCTCTTGCTGAGAAGCCAAGCAATGAATTTCGCATATGCACAGAGATGGGCCCAAGCTAAAAATCACTGTACAAAGAAATATTCATGAATATCTACCTCCAAGCTTCATCTCAGCCTGCCACAAACATTTCTGCAGCTGTGTAAGCAAGCTATATCAGGATACCATTCTGGATTAAAAATAGCCTTTCTAGTCAAGTTAGTTTTAGCCCTGAAAATGTCATTCTTTGATCAGCTGACCACAACCACCAAATATGCTTGTGCCTGTGTAAGGAAGTCTCTTCCAATGCAAGAGCTAGCTTATGCCCCGGAAAACATGTAAAACTATGGTCTAAGGGAAAAAGAAAATAAATAAGATCAGCAATATTGCCTATATTCCTGATTCAGAAGCAACTTTCACCTGAGAAACAGGGCAAATCACTCCTTTTGCAAATGGCTAGAAGGTACATCTACTTCCCAGGGCCTGCAACACTGTGGTAAGCAACAGACCAGGGTCCTGATTCCCAAAATATATTGCAGCACTTTAATCCATACTCATGACAATAACTTAGAGAAATCAGACCCAGTTCATTAGCAGGTTATAATTTAAAGATGTAAAGACAGTATTTCTCCAGAAACTTTTAAAGTAAGAGAATGAAGAGATTGGAAACAGAATTCTAAGAGAATGGTATATGCTCAAGAAAATGCTCACAGAAAAGTGCCCCATTATACATGGATTTGTTGATAGCAAGAATACAAAAGCTACACAGAGCAGGAACAGCTCTGCAAGCTTTTAGTCAACTTTCTCAAAATACTAAGCATTTTACAGTTCCAAATGCAACATGACAATCAAGTAACCCAAGGCCTGCAAAATACAGCTGCCTTTGAAATATCCTAGAGCTTACGGTAGCTCTGGTTGGTATAGACTTAAAAGAAGGTACCGGTGTCGTTTCCAGCTTACCATTGCTGATTTCAGGCAGATCAAATTTAGTGAAGTCCCACCACTGGAGCCGGTAGGTGGTGTTGGCAATGTTACTGGCCACAGCTGACTGTCCATCCCCAATCACAGCACCTAAAGAAAAGGCGAAATAATTAGCAATTTAACCTCTACAATATTATCCAGAAAAAAAATCTGGGGAGACAAAACCATAGAAAACCTTTCAAAATCCAATACTCAAAACTCTAGATTCTTAAAACACCTTATTTACAGAAATGGCAACATGTTCCCCATAAGCCACAGAACACAGGAAATTAATTGGAAAGCATCTCCCTGCAACACATTTCTAAAAGAAAATAAAGTTGATGAGAGATAAGACTTGCCCAGACATACAAGGCAGAAATCCTAATCAATTCATTTGGTGCAAATGCATTCTTACTTATCAATACTAGTGAAGCTGTATTTCCACAGATCCAAAATTTTTTAGTACAGCTCTGAAGGCAGATCAGAATACATACTGACGAAAAGCGTTGCCTTGGCAAATTACACACATTTGTGGACATAATCACTGCTACTACTATAAACGTCACTCAGAAGATACAGACTGCCTACAGTATTTGCCACATAGTAAGGGTTGTAACAAAAAATCGCAAGGAAGACCTATGAGCTGGCCCTTTGCTGCTCTAGGTAGTCCAGCCTACAGCAGGCAAGGGCTGCTCTGACTCTAGGCAAGGGACGTGACCCTTGCTAACCACCCATGGATTTGGACAAAAGCCCAAAGCAGAAGGCTAAGCAGAATACCTCAGAAACATCACAAAGAACCTAATTTTCCAGGTAGAAAGCAACAGTAACTGGTAACTCAAGTGAGCATACATTTGAGAAAGCCTGGATGCATTAAATGTGATTCCTAGGGAGACAAATGGTGAGGAGAAACAGTTCTGGATGATAGTACTACAGTCAAAAATCTCATCCTATTTGCAGTCTCTAGGGCCTTCCTACCTGCAGTCCTTGTACTACACAAACAAGCTGGCACCCAGAGAAACTCCAGGTAATAGAATTTGGTAAGGAAGGGCAAAACAAGATCATCCCCAAGCACAAAGGACTAAAAGCAAAGCCTCTAGAGTCTCTGCAGCATGGATTTCAGCATCTCTGCACTGTCTCCAGTGGTAAGCACACAAAAAAGTCAGTGTCTTCACTCTCTCAGAAGGGCTGGCTCAGGACCCTGCTGCCACAGCAAAAATCATGGAAGAGATCATTTTGACAGCTTTGCCAGATGTCTGTGCAGATACCTAGGAGCTTTCTAACTGCAAGTAACTGAAACTGGTATGGAGGAAGACAGGGAGTGCAGGGTGGCTGCATAGTCACTTTTCTTATCAAATCCCAGAAGAACGCTCAGGCTTGCAAACACAAACAAACAAACAAAAAAACCAACATATATACAAAAAAATGGAGCAGAAAAAAAAAAAAGGCAAAAAAAAGCCCTGACAACACAAACACACTAGCAGGCTTTATATTTTCTCTGCAAAGTAAAGAACAAGATGGGCAGGGCAAAGTAAGCAAGAAAATTCTAAAGCCACCAAGAAAGCTGCTTGAGCCTTGATTTTTGGTTCTAGGGAAAGCTCAGAAATATGCCAAGAACAAAGCTTCTGAGCAGACAGCTTTACACTGTGTACTCAGCTCTGCCAGGCCTCCAGCAATCAACCAACCTTCACCATGTGTCTGCTCAGTCTCTGTACCTGCCTCTCTGTCAGACGCACACATATCACTCGGAGAGCACAGTTAAAAACATTTCCATTGCTCTAACGCATGCCCAAGGCCTTGTTCTTTATATTCCTCAAAACAAAGGGCTCATCTGAACAGAAGATATGCACTGGAGAAAGCAGATTCAATACATTAATGAAATTACACTTTGCAACCAGAAGTGGAAGAAGCACAATTAAATTTTATGTTGCTTCATCTTTAAAAGTCTTCTCGTTGCAAGCTCTGGTTTATTACTCAAGGGCTGCTCTTCTGCTATCTTGCCTCCAGCCCCCATGTGGAGTACAGAAAACAAGCAGTGGGATTTGCTGCAGGGAAACAGTAACTAATATCACCAAGATACCAACTGAGTCAGGCAAGGAAAACACTCTCCAAAGACAGGCAACAGGAATTCTACTCTGGGAACATAATTCCAGAATATTGATCTTATTACAGTTATTACAAAGTTACATCACCTATTTTGCAATGAGTGTAACCTTTGTAGGTTATACAAACTGAGTACATATAGAAAATATAAACTGGAGAAGAACATACCCTAGGAGAATAATTGCGCTCTCCCTCTGCATCACTGAAGCCTCACAACATCACTTAACTGCTCCACAAAGAGCAAGTTCATCTAGCTTGTACAACTGCTGCACCTACTGCTACAAGTATCATAAAAAAAAAGAGTTGGTAAACAGTTTTGAATTTTCTTCTGCGAGGATTCTGATCCTCTCATCCCTTTACCTGTAACCGTCAGGTTATTTACTGTGTTTGTTTAAACCTCTTCACCTCCAAAGGCGGTCACATTATCCAGGGAGAAGCTAACAATGGAAAAAAGCAGTACTGCCCCACCTACAGGACAGTCCCACACAAATTTCAGAGCCAGCAAAAGGCTATCAACTAATGCTAATGCTCCAGGTAACAGATACCTTTATCAAAGGGATTAGGACACAGGGAACATAGAGTGAAAGGTGCATATTCAGAAAGATCTGACCCATTTCTCAAAGGCTCCAAACCAATGTACCTAACATTAACCACAAATCCATGATCTACATGCTTTTATTAAGTAATTAATTATCTCTACTTATACTAATTATGTAATTGAGCAGTGCAATTGTTAAATTATATCTATATACATATAATGAAGTGAAGTAACATTTGTATCACAAATCCTGCCACATGTCCCCCACATGCACACATACACTGTCCGACAGTAAACATGATTAAAAGCATGCAAACATTTCAGACAATCAACTTACGGAGAAAAATACCCCACAGCATAGAACTATGCTATCCTAACCAGTGTTGTTCTCTTTGGTTGACAGGGAAGACTTGAGACCATGAGTGGAAAACCTACGAAAGTTCATATCCTCACTACAGAGCTTTTGTTCACCATGCAGCATGAGAACTCATTCTCAGCTGGCTTTGCCCAGTCAGGGTTTCAGCCTGGATGAGAGCAGAAGGTGCTGTTGCCTCTCAAGTTGCAGTGTATGTAACCTGAAGAAAACAACACACTTCAGCTTCTTAAATGTGGGCAGCAACAGATCAGCTCTTACAAGCAGCTGTTGTCACCAACCACCTGACGCTCCTGATTCCTAGGTCTTCCACTGTTTGATGGGATCACGAGTGACTGGTAGTGGGCACCCAAGGGTCTGGGGCTTGTCACCCTCACAAACAGAATGACCTTTTACTGCAGAGATGATGTAGATTTCAAAATGCTGAAATACAAAGCAAAGGCCAATTGAAATGCAGTGAACGTAGGTTTGATTGGCAGTTTTCCTGCGTCTGTCTATCACTGCGTAATAAACACTGGGTGATGGCAGAAATGAAGATAAACGCTTTCAGCAGCCCCCCCTCCTCCCCCCACCATCCTGATCTCCATCCACCCCCACTCAGCACATGACAAAAGAGTTTAAAGAGTGGGGGGAAAAAAGTCTTAAGAAAGACTTAAAAAAAAAATCCTCAAACCTTTTCTTATAGGCCACCTACACGTGACAGATATTTATCCATCAGTCTCAATCTCCTCAGAGGATCCAGCGTATCTTGGCATATGGAGAAACGAACCTTTGCCAGTCAACTACTGTTCATTTATGAATCAAGTCATGCAACCAATGTCTGAGTTTAGACTGAAAGGGAAATAAGGGGTCCAAAACCACTTTCCATATCACTCCAGAATTCCCTCAGTTAAAAGAAGGCTAACTCTGGACTACTATAATCAAACACTCAGAAGAACTAATACTTTAGTGCTACACATAAACTGTAGGGTACAAGTTTTGAGAACATGAAACATCTATATATTATGGGAATTTCTTTCCCATGTATTTAACAGAAACCAGAGCTCAAATTTTTTTTAGACTAGAACCTTTATTCTTAAGTTTTTGTGTCTGGCAGATTCCCTCATAGTAAGTGAAAAAAATATTAAGATGCTTTCAGACAAGCTTGAGGAAGCTGGAGAATCCCTTCAGCTAATTTGTGAATCAGTCTGAGGCAGTGATTAGGCCCTGGTATAAAAGTCCCCCTAGATTAGTACTTGCATCTCTAAGCATGAGTATCTTTGAAAAGTAATTACCTTTTTATGAAATCACTTGTAACTGTAGCTTATACTGTGGTTATCCTGTACTTGCAGAAAAGATCTATCACAGCTGAAGAGTTTTAAATGCACTAGTTCTAGATTTACTGTAATCCAGGCTCCAGGAAGTCCAAAACACAGGGCAAATCTATCTGATAAACCAAGGGTAAGGCTCTTTGCTGCAAGAATTCACCAGATTTTCTCAACCAGTTCTGAAGCAATTTGAATTCAGCCAAAATGATTACTGATCTCTGAAGCCTAGTGGAGATGCAACAGGTTTTTACACATCTCCAAGTGTGAAGTATTTTATGGGGCAACCTGCTTTGGGGAACTGCCTTTTATCACAGTAAATATATTAAATAAAAATTTGACAAGTCCCAGCAAATCTCTATTCCAGGCTACCACGAAGACACAGCCTTTGAAGTGACCAAGTTAACTAAAAGTGGGCTAATGCTGTAGAAACAGTATGCATAGCAATCTGGTATTTTCAACAATCTATTTTGCTTGTTCTTCAAGGTACTAGCAAGCTGTAAATAGGAAGTGGGCAAAATGATTTTCATTAATGGATGCAACAAAATGCTACTAAGAGTAGTTTGGCACACACTAAGCACTGAAGGGATCTTAAGAGCCAGTGTTAACTGAGAAAACCTCTAAGAAGGCTGAACCCTCAAAAAGCTACTATTTTTCTTTACTGCACATGTATAAAACAAGAAGAAATGTAATTTCCCATTCGTGTTCATTCCTACTACAAAATTTCCTTTTAAAGGGGGCAATACTTAGCATGCAGAGTTCCACAGTCCTGTCAGCTATGGGAATTTGAGCAGGCCTCAGCTGGTAAGTAAAGATGACCGTCCTAATGGGAGCTGAGTACAGTGCCCAAGGGCTCCACTCACATTGTGAACAATGCAAACATCATATGGAAAAGGGAATTTTTCAGCCACAAGTTTCAGACTTCAAAAGGAAATCAGTTTATTTGCAAGGAACACAAACACAAAATGAACAGATGCCCTGCCCAAAGCTTCCATCTCCAGTACAATCAGGATGGCTCCTTGATAACTTATCTTCCTATATTTCTTTGTCTGATCATCTAACAATTAATATAGAAATGCATCCAGCAAGCATTTCTCTTTGATGGGAGGATCCAGTTTTCCCTCAGGGAAACTAGGAGACATTACAGTCCTTTTCAAATGCATCCCCTCTTATCTGCATTGTTCGCACCTCACCAAGCAAACTGGTAATTTCAGGCTTCTCTGTTGCTCTTCAAAGGACAGAGATCCCCTGCTCATGTCACCCACTACACACAGAAGTTGGAAAATCAGATATGCAACAGCATGGTGAGTTTCCAGAACCAGCAAGAATTGAGCTAGTAATATTCACACAGAACCTCACAGATGAGGAAAATCCTGTACTTGATGAAAATAAGGTATCATATCATAGCCTTTGCATATACACATTGGAGCAAGCAAATGTCACTGTTCAGGAAGCCATCATCCTACTCAGGGTGACCAATAAAGAACAAGCAGTTTTAATTTCCTTGCTGTAACTACATCAAGCCTCTCAGCTTCTGTTAGCGACAGATCACGGTCGAAGTCTCCAACTTGACAAAAACTTTCTCAAACCATTCAATATCAGATATACACTCATCATTCATTCATTCATTCATGGCTAGGCTTCACGAACGAAGATTTGTGAAGGACTCTACCCACGCTTGCTACAAGCGTGCTGATGGCTAAAAAGGCCAATGCGAAATAGACACGTCCGGTTGCAAAAGGCACAGCAGAATGACTCCCCAGGTGGTACCGACAGGACATGGTTCTTTCTGCGTTGTCTTTTCACACTGCTGAACAGAAAAACCCTCAACCAAGTAAACTGTAAGGAATTCACAGAATCACAGAATTCCTTCCTTCTACCTCCCAGATCACTATCAATCATCACCATACAGCCATACCACAATGAAAATTTAAGACAATTTTTGCAGACTATTTATCTGTAAGAATCATAATCTCTCATGCCATTAAAAAACCCCCACAAACAAACAACAACAAAACACACAGAGAAATATCATCAGAGCCATGGGCATACCAGTGTCTTACTCCTCACCTCAGTGATGAGAGAAAACAACTGCTCAACAACTGCTAGAAAGGAGAAGGGATGAATGGGAAGTGAGAGCTTGACTTCAGCAATTGAACACAAAGTTAACAGTCATATGTTATTAATGATATGTAACTATTTAGCTTATGCACAGTTTGCAAGTTCATTCTTGCACGGTAGTACGTACAATTCAACAGAAAACTGAAAATTCTGCTTGCAAAAGAAGCAGAGTTGCAAGCCTTAGTGGTGCTCTTACATTTGTACAACTCAAATGAAACTGTTAAGTGCTATTTTCTTCTTTATAAGAAAATCTTTATGAACAAGGACTGTTTAGGATCAGATGTTTGTCTTCTCATTTGTCATTTATGATGCTCTTAGCTGCAGTGGATCTGAAGTTCCATGCAAAGGCTCCACTACGCCGATTGTTCTACACTACATAACAGCATGCATGCATACACCTCTAAAAGAGAAAAAAAACCCACTTGTTTAGGGACCAGCTTGAAACTCATGGAATTCTGATGCTGGGTACAGTACTGGAATGGCATGTAAAGATATGGAAGTGCTCCATGAAGCACTCGGGTGGAAATAAATGTCATCAGGCTATACAGCCAAGGGAAATCTTCCTGCAAATTGAGATGCTTTATCACTGAAAGAGCTCGACAGGAAAAGGTTATGGAAACAGAAAGAAACATCTGTTACCCTTGGCTGAAACAATTTGCAAGTTGTTTGAGAAGTGGGTGGTCAAACAAGCTTTCCCTTTTTTCATTTAGGCCCCTTGCTGGGACGGGTAGTCAAGGCTGGAGTCTTTTATCAGCTAACTGCTGGAGCTGCTAAAGGAAGTTTCTGCAGACATTATCGCTTGTTTTGAGATCCTCTCCTTATTTCCATGTGATAGCGGCATGTGTTAAAAGCATGCCTCATACGACCATATGATTCAAGCAGTAAAACATGTTTCCTTCAGTATAGCCTTTTAGGGAAAATATTCAAGCACTAAAAATATATTCCAATCTGCATTTCATTTAACTAATGTTTTGGTTTGACCTTTTCTGCATATTTTCAGCCTTTTCTATGATTTGTCTGTATGCATAAAGAAACCCTAACATAAAACAATGAGTAAATGGTTGGAGAAAAGGATTTACACTTTCTTCATAATTTCTGTTATTCCACATGCCATAAAATCCTCTGATACTTAAAAAATCAGGTATAAGAGCCATCAAGCTACTGCCCTGGTGAGGGAGTCAGAACCCTATTTACTGGAAAATACTGGGGAAATAAAGACAACTTTATCTTGTCAGTGTGAGGAGAAACAATAAATCTGGATTACAGATTCTCTGCAACTGGAGGTCCATATCAATCTACTAAAAAAGTCAGTGAGATAATATGTTTGAAATCAGCTTCCAAGCAACTGATGCTGCAAGAGAAAAGTGTTTGTGCCAATTAATCAGGGCGAAGCCGGGGGGAAGAGGGCAGTGAATGAGGCCAAGACACATTGCTAGATGAAAAGGCAGAAAAGAGCTGAATTTTGCAGTCTCTAAAGAAACGTGTATTCATTTCCTTTACCTCTGAACCCACACATGAGGGCATATTCACAGCCTTCCTCCCTTGTAAGGTTCCAGAAATAGTAGGTGACTCTCCAAATCAAAATGCCACATCTCTCCTGTCAGAATTGAAGTTTAACAAAATCCCTGTGAATGCAAACTAGGAAGGTTTTAATACCTAATCTATGCTGTGCATCGGCCAGGGTTTTTCCCTCTGCTAACTCTGCCTCGTAGGATGCCTCTGCTCTGTTGTCACTGAGTGCTATGCTTCTGCTCCCTCCCATCACTAAGTCCCTTGCATCATTACCAAGCCCTTCATTAAATGCTGTTGGAAGTCCGCTTTTTAACCTCCGCATCTGTGTTCATTCTCTGCACAAAACCAGAGCAAAATCTGTGCCTGGCAGGCATTTCCTTTTGTGAAACTCCTTCTTCTTTCCTTTTCTGACTTTTCAGAGCATGAAATGTGCCTGCTAATCCTAATTGCCTCAGATGGAAAGTCTTGTAGAGACTAGTCAAAGGGGGCATCCTTCCACCAAGCAGCTGTGAGCAGGCACCAGAGACTAAGCTCTTGAGTTTCCAGAGCTCTCATCTCACTTTGTTGCCTTTATGAAGAACATAAGGACAACCTTCCACAAGTAGCTATAAGGGAATGGGGACTTGCCTTTCCAGACTTCCCCTCCCCTGCCTAAAAGGCCCTTCCAGTCCAAGAGCACATTCTGAACTCATTGTGTGACCTGACTCAAGGCAGGCAGTCCTCAAATACTGCTGCTGTATGTCAAAACAAAAAAAGCTAAATGTCTGGCTTTTCAGGGTCATTTGCTGATCTGCATCCCAACACCAGCAGTCTTACTGAAGAAAAAGTCTGTAAGGTCCCCCTGGCACATCCACAGACAGCCCTTCCATTAGCAGTGCCATGGCCAGTAGCACAGGCACTGAGAAACTGAATCAGTACTGCAGTAAGACATTTTTGCCTACAACAAGCATTAAACAAGTTAACTTTCTGGTCTTGCAGTGTTTGTCTGGATTCAGAGGAGTATTTCCACTACAGCAACAAAAAACTCCTACAGAGGATTGCTGTCATTGCCTAACCAGAATATTCTTGCCACCCAAGGCTTGTGTCCTCCACAGTTGTCACACCACACAGTCTACCAGGTCTACTGCAGTTCACTCATCTAACATTGATGCTAACACAGTATCAGACTAATCCAGTGTTGCCAAAAACCGTTGTTTATAGTTTTAGTTAATTCAGAGGTCTTGCAATTTCTTGAGATTTTGTTACAGAGACTGTTTGCCAAAACCCTTGCCAACTCTAGCCCATATTCCAGTCAGGTTATACTTTATCATAGCTCATAGTTAGTGTGGCCACAGTTTTAGTTCACACTAAGTGACTCCTCTCCTGAGAAGACACACAAATAATGTTGTAACAGCACTCCCCATCTAACCAATATAGCTATGCCAACAGACAGATGTAGAATAGATGCAAAAATAACAAGTGAAACTGCTTTACACAGGAAAGCCTTTTTCATTGTGAGTGTGCATTTTAACTACATGAAATCCTATTAATCCAAACAAATCAGCAAGCCAAATGCCTGCTACCGCCTCTGCAGCTCTTACTGCAAGAATGTGTGCTTAGCACAACTTGAAATGTGCGTGTCTTATGCCAAAACACCCATCTGCGGTGGAGAAAAAACCTCAGCAGTATCTTTGTAGAGCACATGTATGCCTTATCAACCACCACATTGCAAAAATACAAACTTTCACTAACCCAACAAGCAGTATGTTCCCTGGAAGGGTTTGAATTCTGGAGACTTAACTGTGTATCAGTACAACAACAAGCTTCCATGCTGGAGCCACTTTTCATTGTGGAAATAGCAGTACACAGTGTTAATAAAAGCAGCAAGCACAGAAACATTAAAAGGCTTGTACTTGCCAGTGAATGGAAGACTTACAAAAATTAAACACAGTTCAGGACTGCTGTATCACAGCATAAGCCTTGCAATGGAAATGCTGCATCAGCTCAGTGACACAGACTGAATGGCCACCACAATACACAGCACTAAGCTAAACACCCTCAATGGTTGATTACATTCCGCAGTCATAATATCCTGTGAGCAGGACAGGTCAGCTGAGGAAATACATATTTGTTCTGAATTTGTACTCATCTAGGCAGGTTAAGATGAAGTCACATGCTCCCAGAGAAAAATGCACCTTCATTAATCTAGGGGGAGGTCCTGACAGATAAACTCCATAAACTAACAAAGTGTCCTAGGGCAAACAAAGAGCTGACAGGCAGAATTTATAAAATGTATTTTAACATGTACTCATTAAGAGCCTCTTGTCAGACCCATGTGTCCTGCAGTCACTGTGTCTGCAAAGAAAACAGACATTAACCTCGCATAGGATTAATTGTGGAATACAGCATTAACAATACAATACACCAATACTAAGCTGGAAAGACATCACTAAAGAGAACAGTTTACAAGGTAACCCAAATCTAAAGAGCAAGGCCAGAAGGCAGGACAGGAACTGGAAAGTAAGCAGCCATACTTGTTGTTTTCTGGGTAGAGAACAGAGACTTAGCCAAAAAAGAAGAAAAAGAGCAAGCTGAGAAAACACAAAATTCAACAGCAGTTTAAGTCATGTGAAGGCAGTTTAAATTTAAAGTATGGTGAGATGGAAAGGAGGAAGCCCAGGCTGGAAGAACATAGTGAGGAGACCACATTGTTCCAACTGAAAAAGAACATAGTAAAAGAAACATATAGCAAATGAAGTACTTAGCTCTTGCAATGTTCTGAACCCTTTCTGATGGAGAAAGTTTTGAGGGTGGTTTGGCATGATCTAGATGACAGCAATGGAAACCAGATTCATTCCTTATTGCCGCTAGCTTTAATGCACAAAGCACGTTGCAGCACCTCAGTGACTCACAGAGATATCCGTATGGAGCCAGTTCAGGCTCAAGGGATGACCCAGATCCCAGCACATGTGGAGCAGGACTGACAAAGCACGTTAGTCCACACCTTGATGGATCAGTGTAAAAACAGGAAAGTAACCATGCAACATTTCAAACAGAGATCCAGCATCAAGAGCTCCCAGAAGGCAGCAGGACTCCACCAAGAAGTTCGACCAAACTCATAACCTTGCAATGACTTCTGTAAATCTGTGCCACAGCTCAGTTCAACCCAGACAGGTCCAATCCACTGCAATTACAACACAGATTACAAGATGAAAAGAGACTAACACCTTATCACATTATTTTAAGAAGTATTAAAAGTCAAACTCAAAGCCACATACAGAAAAACTAAGGCAGCAGAAGCACTTAGCTACTCAGCATGCAGGCCCTGTGCTACACAACGGATGGATACTTCAGATGGGTTTTATTTCTTTTTTAGGGCAGATTTGACCTTAATCCAGTTTGAATTAGCTCATAATGCTTCCAGAGGGTGCTAAGCAGACCTGTCCAAGAAGCTGCTGCACAAAATCACTGCCACAGCTATTCCATACAGCTTTTATGAGCAAGAATGTAGGGAAATTCACATGATGAAAACAGGAGAATCACAATTTACTGGTTTATGGTAAAATTTCAAACTATACAGAAAAGAGATTTGGAGCAGGCCATACTTTACTGGAGGCAGGGGGTCACAAACTAAAAACAAACTGGTGAAAGGTTGCAAAATCTCATCCTCACAGCAGCAGAGACAGAGGTCTAGCTCTTACCAGATCAAAGAACCAGCAGTGGTACATTCTAGAAGGTGATGAGCACTCCAGGCCAGCCCCTTAGTGTCAGCATTCAGTGTAAAATTACAGTCGAAATGACAATTTTATTGGGCCTCACAAGTCACCGGACAGCAGAATTTAGGCACTAGCTCACTAAAATCACAGGAGCAGAGAAGACTGACATCCAATTACAGCTATTTTCTTTGCAAGCAGAGAAGTTATGACAGGACTTTGCCTTCAGTTTTCCCTGTTTCTTGTGTCAATAGACATTCATGTACCTATGAATAAGGGTTCTTCTGCGAAACCTCATCAGTCAAGCTGGTTGGAAAAGACAGACACTCACACCCCTTCTATGCCTTCCAGATACAAAATCCAATAAAGTCCTCAGTGAAATGTTTTCTCACCTTACCTTTCAAAATATTTGCAAATCTGCTCATTCAATGTGGCCTATGAGCTCTTTCTCTGACTTTTGTTATTGAGTCCCTCCCCATCACAGCTTAACGCCTTCCAGTGTTTGCCATCAGCCCTTCTCTCTCATTTCATCTTGCTATGATTTCCAGTCTGTAAGCACTGTTAGTTCCTTGTCTCCTCTCCGCTCTCTTTTTCCTGTGTCTTCTTGCCGTTCCACTCTGGCAAAGTAGTTTTGCGTTTCCTTTATGCTTTTCAGTGTCCTCATAATGGGGATGCAGGAGTATATACGCACACATTGGGTACTTGTCTCCTTCTCCCAGTCATGCTCCCCACCAGATTTTGAGCCTGACCCATCCCGGATGTCAGTACCCATTCCATCATCTATTGAAAGAACAACTCTAATGAAGACCATCACCAGACCCATTCTCTCCAGTAGACATTTTTTTTCTACTATGGCATCTCAGAGAATACTGAGATCTGACTCAGTTGGTCTATCAGGAACCAAAGACAAGATCCTCAAACAACTTCTGTGTGCAGCACACCAGGAGACATCACATGGATGGGTGCATGCATGCCCACATCATGAATGCTAATATGAACAATTGTTTGAAAGGAGACAAAGTGTTTCTCCAGCTTAAATGAAACCCACGCCTGCAATCCCAGCTGCCTCATCACATCACCACCTTTGACTCATTCCTCAAACCCTCCCCTCCTCCAGCCTCCACTTGTCTCTGCGCAGAATCTCAGCTGCTTATAAGAAAATCACCAAGCGACATTTCCACCTCTATCCTTTCAACCTTATCTTCTCTTCCCCTCCTACAATTCCTCCCATCATATACACAAGCATGTTCTCAACCCTTCTAAGCACTTCACCTGCCTCTACGATTTTACTGTGTCAGTTTCTATCCCCTGACGTTTGTCAGTAAATATTTGTATGCTCTGCTCCTCCTTCTCACAATACAAATATGCATTACCTTCTGGCATCTCTAAATTTCCAAGAGACTCTGGATCACAGTTTGGATGTCTAGGGTGAGAAGGGGAAATGCATTTACCTCATATGTCCTCATCTCTAGCTCTCAAACTGTACCCTATGAACTCCTGGCAGTCACTTTTCTTTTTGTCTTTCAGCACACCTTCTGTCTCTCAACTACTACTGAAGCTGCTCTACTTCTAGTGACCCCCCTCCTGATCAAAGCTCAGGACTAGTAGTCTAACTGCCATCATTATCTCTTTATTAGAAAGCAAGGTGCTAAGATTTTTGATTCTTCAACTACTCCTCCCTTGCCTCATGTGAGTGTCTGCCACCCCCTACCATTACCACCCTAACCACCCCCAAAGATGCTGAAAGAGACAAACGAGCAATTATGACAGTCACCACAACTTATTCCACACTGTTCTCTGCTTTTGCTGCTAGTCCTGAAGTTACCTCACGGGTCATAAGCCACACCTAGGTACTCCTCCCCACCTGTTGCTGCAAAAATTAATGGCTTCAAGCAGCTTGATCACAGCTGAAATTGTACATAGTTTCAGGTAACGCTTGAAGCAAGGGGAAGAGATGTGAACCTAGTTCCCAAATCAGCAAGAGTGCAACTCAGAAGTCAGACTACTAGGGAGCTCCGCAGGACTTAGAGCCCAGAGCAATTATGTCTAGAGGCTGGCTCACAGCTCCCACTGATTTTGAACTCTCAGAAACATCACTCCTGCCTGCCAGGGCTGCTGCATTATAGCCCACACTGAGCTCAACTGGGGAGTACGTCAACTACTGCTCAAGAAAGCAAAATACAGCTTCCTTTAATAGCACTGACTTGAAGGGCCTGCTTAGTTCAAAACCAGCTCTGAGCTCCTGCAGACAATCAAGATCATTCCCTCTTCAGCTCCATTCCAGAAGTAGTAGATACACTAATTTAAAAAAGCATCGGGCATGGAGGGAGACATACATGAGGTACACCCCTAGCTTTGGATCCTGTTTATATTTTCTAGTGTTCAAAATCTCCTGCTGCCTTGCATTTACTTTTGATTGTGTTCTGAAGTAACCAGTTAAAAAGCTAGTGCTCTCATCCTGATTAGGGCCTGTATTTGATATTGCACAAATACCATTTGGCTTCTCTGTTCAGTTTACTTGAAGAATTTCCCTGTCTCGAGCAAGACACTTAACACCTTCCACATTTTTAACAACCCCAAACCACTGACAAATCCAACCTTTATGTTTTGGGAAAAGTCCACAGCCTAAATTTATTTCTCTAGGCTCTGCCCTTGCCAAAGGCATGTTCTAAAACTCCTCCAGCTTCCACACAGAGAGGGCAACTTCTCAGCGTGGCTCAAGTAAAGTAAAACACACAACTAAGGTAAACCCAGAAGTCAAAAGTAACTCTGAAGAGGCAGGCAAATTGCCACTAACCTTGCAATACCTTTCCACGTATCTTCCCCCACAATCAAGGAAAACCAACAGCCAGAAGCATAAAATCAACAGCACCAGCTAAGGTAACAATACTATGTGGAGGGAAAACTACCAGTGCAGAATCTAATAGCTAAACACAATCTTTGATTTGTATACACTAAGTGATAACAGATTGATACATTAATGTTCAATTTTAAAAAAGCATCCAATGGTACTATCCTATCTATCTGAGAAAGGGAGATGGAGATCAGCAAACAGCATTCCTATCAGATCCCTTATACAACATACAACTATGTTGCCATAGCAAGAGCTTCCTCCATCTTTGTGCCAGGGTGGCTATAAAAATGTCTAGGAATATATTCTATATTGGGCGTAGCAAATCTGGCTCAGGGTTTGCTTTGTCGTGTTGGGTTTCCCCCCCCCCAATATAAAACATGTAAGCAAAAATCATGACTAATCTCTTCAAAGATGACAGCCAAATGTGGCAGGCCTCTGAAAATTTCTACCCCTCTGCACAGCAGATCGCAGGGGTCCTTGCCTCCCCTCTGCGCTCTGGAGCATGGGTAATTTTTTTTATTATTTTCCCCCTCTTTTAAAAGGAGGCAGCAAGCTGTGGGAAAATACTTTTATGGTTAAGTGAGCTTTACCACCCACAAAGAGACAGGTCCCCAAGGGGCCCTCACCGCCCACAAAAAGATGAGCATTTCTGCAAAGCCTTACCCCTTCTGATATAATGATATCTAGAAATTCATCACTTTAACAATGCACACAAAAGGAATCAGCCTGCACCCTTCACTTTTAAGAACATCATCATCTCTCTCCAATGCCTTTCTGAATCTCAAAGGCAGCTTTAGCTTCTCAGCCACCAGTACAAAGAAAGGCTTATTGGGACAGTTTGCATCAGCAAATACATTATACAAGCTTTCTCAGATTCAGTGCTCGCTTCCATCATGCACTGGAACTGACAACAGCTTGTGAGATGATGCCAATGGTGAGTAGAACCTCTCCTGCACTGGGACCACTGCAGACATGCTAGGAAGACTCCTGTACATATACCAGGAACTTCAAGACCAGTACTATGACCATGAATTTCCCATTGAGACCAGGCTACAATTTTGCTAGTTGAAACACTCCATGTACTGGAAAACACATCTGTTTCAGCAATCAGCTACCACAAAGTAAGTGGTGAACTTTATATGGCAGTCCTTCAAGAAATAAAAAAACCCGAACACCACCACTCAAATATCTGTCATTTTTTTTCCAGTCTAAATTGGTCTGACATCAGGTTCTGCCTTTTGTCTGTTGAATTAAAGGGTGCTCGATCAGAAATCTTTCCCCCACAGATATATCTAGATCAACCAAGTAACAACAACTACCAACTACTTCTTTGATTAGCTAAGTACATTAAACTTATGTTGTTCCATAGCTTAAGTTTTCCTCAGGTGATTCTTCATTCACAATTTTGAGTCCTGAAGTGTAGACACAAAGAGTTGCACATCATCTGGAATAGTATCAATAAGACAATATAAAAAGGTAACAGCAGTTTCACAGTCCCTGATACTACCTGCCTATATAAGGTCTTAGTGCTATGTCATCACGATAAGAATTCATATTCCCTTGGTGCACAGGCAGCTCCCCAAAGCCATTTTCAGAGTCACCACATTGCCCAAAACAAGCCTTCCCAAACTGCAAATGGGATTCACATTATTTGTCCCAAGGTATCTCATCTCACTCTGGGCTGAAATAATATCCACTTAGCCATAACGGTACCATTGCTTGGATCATCACTGGGAACAAAGCAAATACAGGAAAGATCAGCCCTCCAAATAAACAGAATGCTATTGCCACCATCACACTCCAGAGTTTACTGTCTACTGAAAGAACGCATCGATCCCGGACCCCAAACACCTGGTTCGTAGAAAGGCCAACAGCAATAGACTGTAACTAGAGTCTCGGTTCTTAAGAGTGCTTAACAGCTGGCTTGTTATGGGGTTATTCTTCCCCAGGCCTAGAGTCATTCTGTACAAGTATTTTAACTGTCCAAAATCTTTCCTGTTGTTTCAGCTTAATTCAGGGCTTTAAGTACCACTCTGTTCCCATTTGAACAGTCTTCCACAAATGCATATGAAAGCCTATGAAGTGCTGGTAACAACAACCCTGCAATTGCACCACCAGCTCTTCTGTGACACACAATGGTAAAACTGCAATTAGTACTTAAAGGCTCTGTATTTGGGACCTTTTAAACCTTAAATATGACTTTCTCATGGGGAGGACAGTCGTACATATAGCTCTAACAACTTCTCTCATGAAGCAGCAGCAAACATCTCCACAAGTCCTGAAATGCAGCCAGTCACAGACAACAGCTGGGGCAGGATTAAATGCAGATCCTTCCAACTACTGCTAATCTCAATGCAGTCACACTAATCAAAAATTCCCTGACACCTCAGACCTCAGCAAGCATATCGTGTAAAATGAAGCGGCCTGCACTCACTCTGACCAGAAGAGCTGTGCTCATTCTAATCTCACTTGCAAACAAAAATTGTAAATTATGCTCATCATGTACAGCCACTGATCCAGAACAAGTCTTTCTATGGAGACCCATGCTACATAAGCAGGCAACTGAGGGGTTTTCAGTTTTCAATTACCAAAGGGAACAGAAAATGAGACTCTTGGCACAAAATAGATACTCACGGAATATTAGTAACAAACCATTCTCCAGTAACATCTGCACTTTCAGATAAACCCTGAAAGAGCCGGAAGTCCTCTGCAGTAACAGCCATTACAAGGTTTTACAACAGGATTAAGAAACAATCCCAACACATGCAACTAGAAGCAGCTGTACCTACTCCTGAGATGCAGTGTTTAACGCAGCTAGAAAAAACTCTATTCTCACCTACACTGAACCCCAGCATCATTTCACTGTTCCTGTGCACTCAGTCAATTCAGAGAATCACTGAAGACTGAGAGTGGAAAGGACCTCTGAGATGCTCTATACCACACCACTGCTCAAAGCAGGTTGAACTACAGCAGGTTACTAGGGAGTATCTCCAGTCAAACTTGGATATCTGTAAAGACAGAAACCCCATAACCTCCTCAGGCAAACTGTTCCAGCATTTGACCATTCTCACAATAAGAAAAAGTTTTCTTAAGTTCAAATGGAATTTCAATTTGTGTCCATTGCCTTCTGTCCTTTCACTGGGCATCCCTGAAAAGAATGTTTCCCTTCTCTTCATTCCTTTATACACATCGACAAGATCCAGTCCAAGCCCTCTCTTCTCCAGGCTGAAGAATCCCAAGTTGAGTCTCTCTCAACCTCTCCACTCCAGTTAGTCTCTAAACCCTTACTCATCTTTGTGGCCCTACACTGCACTTACTCCAGTATGCCCAGGTCATCTTGCACTGGAGGTCAAGAACTGGACAAGACACTACAAATGCGGCCTTACTAGGTTTGAGTAGAAGGATCACGTCCCTCAATCTGCTGGCAATGTTCTTCCTAAATCAACATAGTGTACTGTTGACCTTATTTTCTGCAAGGGCACATCTGCTGGCTCATGTTCAACTTGCTGTCCACAGAACCCCCAGGTCATTTATTGCCAAGTTGCTCTCCAGACAGTAGGTCCACAGCCTGTACGGGTGGATGGGGTTATTCTTCCCCAGGTGCAGGACTCCACATCCCTCTTCACTGAACTTAATAAGAATTTGTTGATCCATCTCCCAGTCTATGAAAGCACTCTGAATAGCAGCATAACTTTCTGGTTCATCACTTAATTCTCCTAGTTTTGCTGCGGGTACACTCTGACCCATCATTCAAGCGATGAATGAAGACCTCTTCTACGTAACATCCTTTCTGCACTCAGCCATCAGAGCAGGATGTAGCCTGTCTAATTTCAGACATCTAAGGTATCCACAGCAGAGAAGCACTCTTCAGAAGCTTCCTATATAATCAGTGTTAAATACACTGGCAGCTCTACTGAAGATTCAGAGCATCTCAGTTCAGCTCACTTCAGGTGGTGAATCAGAGCAGAAGCTTCTTTTTCTCTGCTAACTACACAGGAAGCTTAGCTTCACAAGTCAGATGCCCCAAAAATTAGTGTAAATACCCCCCATAGTGCACACAGCTGTGGATTTTTACTTCCAGTTGACTCCCATCCCTCTCAATTAACACATTCCCAGACTTAGCAGACTGTGATGAACTATGGCTTGAGTTACAAAAGCATAAAGGAAAGACAAGAACAAAAAGAACTGAGCAATAGCAGGTTTTAAAGCTCACCTTTATTGTTCAATTGTTTAAGAGAATTACGGAAAATCTCCAGCTCTCAGGTGTGAAGAGGGGTTCTTTCCATATAGACATTGATACACAAAATTTATTTCAGAAATTAAACTGGTTTTGGAATCACTCAAGCCTTGAGAATACTTAAGCCTCTAGAATCAAATAGGGGATAACATCTTACAAGGGTTCTGATACAAGTTTATTCCATCTGCCCTACAATCTCTAGTGATTTGCACTCCTAATGTCCCAGCCAAAGAATTTAAACTGTACCTGTTCACAGATGTAAAAAAAGAGACGTGTTTGTGCCCACAGAGCATGATTGTTGCTAAGCAGAAGATGCAAGTGAAGAGAGACATAGAGCAATCAGGGCACTATAAGCAGACAGCCAGATTAAAGTTACTCCATTCCAGCATAGAAAGTACCCTGATGCTTTCTGTTTATGCTTTCTGTACATGACAGTGTACAGCAGGAGCAGACATCAAAATGGGGATGAGTAACCGCTCAGACTCTCACTGCAGAAGTTGATATTTAGGATGTGAGGGAAAGGTTAACTGGAAAAAAACACACAAAACCTTTTCCATCACATAAATGTGTATGTTAATGGCTTTCTCCTAACACTACCTATCCTCCATTTTCAGGAGATGTCTAGCTAGACATAACTAAACCCCCTTCATCTCAGAGGAGGATTTATCTGCATCAAAATCAATGCCACCAATTTAGGAACCTTTGTGGGGGTCTTTGCACAGGACTAGTATTTCAGAAGAGATTGCCTGTGGATCATTCAAATGCTAATTTTGCATCAACTACCTATTGTGCCTTCATTGTGCCAAGGTACACCGATAGAGGACGACATAGATTACAGGAGCAGAAAAGAGGCAGCTGGACTGCCAATTAAAGCACAGAGCCAGAAAAACAAACTCACTGGTGTCTTGCAATGCAGGGAAAAATTACTAAGGTACTATAAAGACGGACCTGCCGATCAGCTATCTGATCCCAGTGTTGCCACAAAAAGTTGTGTATTATGAGTTGTTTTCTAGGTTTGGGGTTTTTTAAGCATTAACAAACTGACTTCTACCTTCCAGGAGAGAGATTTCATTTGAAGAATGTGTGCTAAGAAGTTCATCTTTTGACCACAATCATGATGTAGTATAACTCAGTAGCCACGGCCATAGAATTCATGAACTGGAAGTCAACATGGGATCTAATACTATGATAAAGTTAACTCACAGTATATGACTTTATTCTGCATCTATGACATCAAACTACCAGGACATTTTATTTATGAGATACTCCACTGTGATGGAGCAGCAACATTAAAATCTTCCATAGCTGAAAGCTGCTCTAAGAAACCAGCAGCTAGAGAGAGACAAAGGCAGACAAGAGCTGAGGTGCAGCAGCTAACCTTCCTGAAGGCTCATGGGTTGCAAGTGCATTATTGGAACACATGAAGTAAATTTTTATATAACCACTTAAACAAGAGGATGTCACACAAAGTCTTCTCCACACTTCCAAAATCCTACTGTTTTCAGAAGCTTAAGTACCATGTTGAGGAAATAACTCCTCTGAGGATACCTCTCACCGGTCCCATGAAGGGACACTTTCCTACTGTAATAACTGTGCATTTGCAATTCAGCAGTACAGCCTCTTTTTCCTTACATTTCTGCACAAAAGGCTGCACTTTCACAGAAATGATAAACTGTTTCCAAGTCTGTGATGAAGGTGACAGATATCTATAGCTCTCAAGTCGCAGAAAAATCTGAGGCATATTTTAAGCCTCTTATGTCATTTAGTGTCCGCTGACGTAGATCACAGAAAGACCACAAAGAATAAAGTTACTCAAAGGTTCACATCTTTCCATATTTAGCAATACCAAACAGACTTACAGCAGAAACACACAGCATAGAAAGCCACACAGCTACATTCATTGATTCTATTATTCTACAGAACTGCCTATTATGAAAAGCAAGATTAGATCAGGATACTAATTCAAATTCACATACTTGTCTTGGATGAAAAGCAGAAGCAAGCTAATATCAAAAAGCCAGTGACAGACAGCTGAAGGTACAGATTCAGAACAACACTCAAATTTCAAGTAACTGTACTGAAAATATGTACCTACTGTGAAAAACATCAGAGAATAGGGTATACCACAGACAACTGCGATGTGTTTTCCTATCAACTTTTGCTGGCCCTCTGGAGCTCTCAAGTCACCTCTGTTCTACTCCACACAGCTGTGCATCACTGCAAGCACACTTAAAGGATGCGAGCATCTCAGAACAGAATTAACAGTGCACTGACACTGTACATGACAGAACAGGATTAGGTCAAGAAGACTTGAGCCACAGGAGGCAACCACAACCAAAACGCCAGGAACTAAAGATCTGCCTGCAATATGGTTTTGAAGGCAACCAAAGAAGCCCCTTATCATGATCACTTTCATCATTAGAGTGGAAGTGAAAGGTTACTGGGCTAATTCTAGTTCTAATTCTACAACTGCACGTATCACAGGTCCAGCGATACCCATTTTAACTGGCTTTAGGTTAGAGTCATTGACTTGTATGTGAAAATTAACCCTAAACACAGCTAGAGTGATCGGGAATGGATTGGGAACGTGTATCAGGAGGCACATTAGTTAGTGAGTTTGGCTGGTGGCAGGCCATCATGTGTATTCTTATTAGAACTATCACATGCTCACGTGCTAAAATCATCCTGTCCCAGAAGGACGACAACATTTATCCATCACCTTCGCTAATTTTCATCCTGATGAAACTTCATATGCTCTAACAATTTTGTATTAGCAGTTGCTGGCTGAAGTACAGAAATTCACTTGAAGACACCTGACTTTGAATTCTCTCAGGGAAGCTGTGAAGAATCGGGCAGCTTATGTGATTTTGGGAAAACAGCAGCTGAACATTACAATTTGAAATCCTGGATCCCCATTAAAGGAATCAGCTGACTTTTACCTTTAGACAGCTTGCTTTGGCAACTCCAGCAGAGATATCCAAAGACGAATCATTATTGCTCTTGTAGAAGGTTATACCCTGAATAGGTGTGAGCTATGGAAAAATCTGTAATACCAAGCTTATGCTTTGATTATATGTAAATGTTCAGTCTCTGGTCTGAATCTATCACCCTGGGATAACAATGAAATCACTCAGAAACTGTAAATGTAGAGTGTTGTATCACTCAACCCTTAAGATCTGCTGAGTTTGGATCTCCCCTTGAGGTGGAAGACTCAGTGCAACTGTGTTGGATTGCATTTAAACAGATAAAGTCTGTTGGCAAAGCCAGAACAGACAAACATGACCTGTGACCACACAAAGAAAAATATTTTGTTTGTTGAGATACACAGAACTGAATAAAAGCCGATTAAAACACAGTGAGGTGAGACAGAAGCATTTCACAAGGCTAGGTAACTCTACCTTAAGCTTTCATCTATATGTCTCCTAATGAGAAACAAATGTCAACAAAATGGTATCTGTGTCAATTTTTAAAGCCTCCTGCAAAGTTCCTTGGCAAACACTGATTCTCTTCTTCCTCCAAGCTTCCACTGAACTGAAACTAAAGCCTTCTTTGTTTCACTATGCCATCAGCATGTCTCTGTCCATCCCAAAGCAGTCAATTACTATAAAACCTGAAGCAAAAGTTCACAGAGGCGAACAAGGGGTCAAGGGCACTTGAGCGGCAATGATGTGGATCTTCTTTTTTAAAACGTATTTACCAATTTTTAAAAATACATTAAAACGCACAGCCTGGTCTGGGCTACCAGAGGCCAAAAAATACCCAGAACTTGGCCGTCAAATTACTTAGTAGTGTCCTGCTCACAACGTGACTTAGGACAAAGAGATAACTTATTACAAAACAGAAACTCAACCCAACAACAAAAAGACCAAACCAAAACCAACAAAAAAATCAACTAAAGAAACAAACACACAAAAACTCCCCAAACAAAACAGGGGGCAGAAATATTCAGCTTAAAGAAACATTTCAAAAAGGAGTAGAAGGTGGTAAACACAATACTGAGCTGTGTGTTCCTTGGACAGGTTAACACTGCTTAGAAGTGAGAAGCCAAAATGTATTTACTGCTTTCATCATCACTTTAGCTAACAACCACTTCAACTAGTTTTTACTGTATGGACATTTCCTTGGAGACCACAACGCTGTCCCTTAGGGCAGTTCACCAAGGAGAGGAGGGTGCAGAAGGTGGCTTACAGCCCACACTATCAAGAGCCTTAGAAGAGCTGCCAAATGAACTCTGAGATTTTTTGATGAGTCTTGAAATAAAGGGGAATATGGAAGGCTGAAAAATATGCTAGTGTTATACCAGTATTTTAAAAGGTTGAAATAGGATGAGACTGTCAGTCTTGTCAACCTGACATTGATTCCAGACAAAATAATGAAAAAGCTGATATAAGACTCAGTTAATAACAGATTAAAGGAGGACAGTGTAATTACTGCCAATCAACATAGACTTTACAGGAAAATATAACTTGTCAAACTACCAACACTTTTTGGTGTGATTACAAGTTTCAATGCTAAAGGTAACAATGTTGATGTAATATATTTTCACATGGTGTTTTTACTTGGTGCCAGAAAGCACAGTGATGCAGCATATAATATCAGCTGATAGCTCTAAACTCCACCAGTAGATAAGGAGGCAGGCAGGAAGGTGCTACTGGGGCGCGTTTTTGTTCCAGTGCTACATGCAAATTAGGCTGCTGGCATGGAGATATCTCTGTCTGTCATGTTGACTAGTATCGCTTCATTTTCCCCCTGAGCTCCCACCTATTCTTACCCATCTGTTACCACCTTTCCTATGCTTTGCCTGGAAGTGCCTCAGCAGAGGGATGGCCACCAGTCCCCTGACTAGTACAGAGGATTCTAATCCTGACCTAAACCCTGCCTGGCATGTCAGTCTTTCTGCCCAATGTACTGTGTTGCTGTACTAGCCTCTCTGCTTAGATAACCTGTAATTTTTAGTAGTTCATTAAAGCAGATTGCTCTAAGAATTTATTCACAAGGCAGTCTTCCCTAGCGTGGAGCTATTGTCTACGTAACAGTTGCATGAGAACGACAGTTAAACAACAGAAAGCTGTTCACATAAAGCAGAGAGCTGAAAGTAAACGTGGACAGAACCTGACAGCAAGAGCTTTGACATTACAAAACTTAGTCAGCACACCACAGTAATTCACACACCAAGATCTCCATCTGCTGCTTTGATTTCCCCTCCGCATACAGCAGTAAGTAGAGCAGAGGACAGAAGAAGTGCAATTGGCTGTATTTTCCGAAACAGCAGCTCTCACTCATACTTGACCACAGAAGTCTACTGTCAGTTTTTAGAAAGCTGTCAGGTTAGGAACACAGGGGTTTTAGCATATCTTCTCAAATGACGTAGAGGGTTACATGAGAAATACATTCGGCATTTTTATATTTAAACATAATTCAGAAATTACAGTCTGGATACACGGTAGGGTGAAGCAATTTAAGGCATTCAAGCTTAGATTAGCCTGTGTTAATAGGAAAATACATGATGGATTTTTAACTCAGTCAAGGCTGGCAACATCACCCTCAACTACCAGGCCAGGGTTAAAGTACCTTTGAGCTTGAGTCGAGGTTTTTCAACCATGATACTGAAGAAAGAACTACCGTAAGATTTGGCACAGGCTAACTAGCAAGGAAAGCATGTATCAGCACTGTAACTTTCAATGGCTCTGAAATATAATGCTGAAAATGACAATGTGGCTGACCAATATAACGAGTACAAGAAATTCTCCGGCTATTCCACAATTGCAACATCATTTTCTAGTTTTTGCCTTTCATGCCTCCTCCTAATATTTAAAATTTCAATTCTCCTGGTTTCTGCAACACATGAACAAGTTTTTCATCACAAACGTAAAAAAAAAGAAACAAAACAACATTTTGAAAGCTGAAAGCATAGGTAAAATAAAAAGAATATTAAAACATAACACAAGCAGCTACTGCATTAGAAGAATTAATTTTAATTTAAGCCAATAAAAGCCTTTACTGTGGAGTCCCAGCCATTCCATTGTGAGGTTCCACAACATTGTAGAAGCCAACAAACCTTGCCTTAAGTAGGCTCAGCACAAGATCACACAGAAAAAATAGATCTTGTTTTTTGAAATGCCTTTGATTACAATTCCTGCCTTCTTTTGTTAGTCTTGGAACCAGCAAGCACTTGTGTCGTGGGGCTCAAATTCCAAAAAAAGTGCAGGATGAAAAAAAACCTGGCTATTTCCCAGCCACAACGGAACAGGCAAACTGCAAAGAGGGCTGGAGAAAGGTTGAAGGCAGGTGTCTCCAGCAAAGTGGGGCCACACAAGAGTTCTGCAGTGTTGCCTGGCAGCAAGTAATTATCTGCCAGTGTGCTGTTTCCACGTGCCAACAGCCAAAGCCCACACAGGCAGCAAGCACAGGAAAGTACATGCGTCAGCTAAAACTACAGGCTATCTCCACTGATTCCTAAGGAAAAAAGACAGAGGTGCTTTGGAGGCTGAGCTTTGGCTGAGCAGTTACTATTAGTACAACAGCAAGGTCTAGGAACAATGCACTCAAACCAAAATGTCCAGGGAGACAAAAGTCTGGAAGATGTCAGACAAGACCACTGCCACACCAAATCAGCCATGCAAAACCAGCAACAGTTCCACCCCAAAATGGTTGGGAAAACTCCAATGAAGACTCTTAAGAACAGTTAGGTAAATCCAGTAAAAAATGGCTTAGGCATTGATCGTGACTTATTATAAGGAAAAGTGTCATGCAGCTTCTTGAGAAATCTTTCAACACTCCTTTCAATGGTGGTCCTGTGATTACCTACAGGAAGAAAGAGAACCACATCCCAACCTACCTGTCCACACATCATCTCTTGCTCTCCCCAAGCTCCAAAATTACTCCCCCACACTGGGGTTAATTACAGAGCAACTTAGACCCAGCCAAAAAAGACTCACACTCAAGATATGTGTCATCTATAACCATCTCATTCATGAACTGTCAGACTGCCATACTCCTCCTCTTCACCCCACCTCCGCTTGCCCTCTAAGGCTCCCAAATGCCTGTGTGCTGTATGTGGTGGCAGCTGAGTTTTTTAATATGCACTTATTAAGATCCTAATTGAATCCCGCATTGCCTTGTGTGCGTCTTCCTAGTCGGAACATGAACAAGGCACCCTATAATTCAATTAGAAGGACCTGCAGCAAGCTGATCATTAGTCTGTCAGGTTTTTTTTTTTAAAAAAAGACATCTAGGAATAGGGGAGGAAGTTAAATAAAGGGAGAATTGTTAACAGCACCCCTCCCCAATTCATGCAGACAGTCCCATACACATACTTGAAGCAAGGAATCTGCAATGCTCAAGCACTTGAGCGACAGCTCACCACATCACTCCAAGAGTCGTTTCTCTTGCTTCAGACAACTTAAATAAAACCTCAAAACTTGGAATTACTTCTCTTTATCAATCCTCCTCTGCTCAGATTCATGAAAAAAACACCACTAATATATACATGACTACTGCAAACAAGGAAATCTCATTACCTGCCAAAACCCTGTTGACAGATGAATGGGTGGCCAAGCCAGGCTGTCCCCGTTCATGGAAAATCCCAGCATAAGGCAAATACTCTGGCAGCAAAAAGCGTCTGCAAAACAAAGAGAGTAAGCTTACATGGAGAAAGACATCCCAGTGTACACAGCCCTGGAGAGCAACTGCAATTACTCTGAGGAAATACGACTACATTCCAACAGACTATAGTAGAGGGAAGGCTGGAATCCTCTGCTTAGCCAACCACTTCACTGCTTCAAACAAAAAACGAATTACAGATTAGATCCTCCTCTGATCAATGTGGCTGCAAAGATCAGCATTAACCAAATCCTCTACCTCCCACAACAGCGTCCTAATCTCAAACCAGCACATTGTGCTGAGAATCTCTGATCAGATTCTTTTCTTCCCCTATTCTGCCTTCACACCATGGCTCCAACCTGCAAGTAAGAAGACTAAGATCATGCTGTCCTTCAAATGACACAGGATGAGCTGCTCATACTAACATGCCATCTCAGGAGTCCCAGAAGTCGAAAACCAAGGATAAAGCAGCCCCGTGCAAGAAAAGGAATCCATCTGAAAGCACCAGAGAGCTGTACTGCAACTGGTATCTCCAGGATTTCCACACCTTTTTACTCTTCTGTGTAGATGCCTTACCTTGGGACAAAGCGCCCTAATGATGGTGCAGACATGCGCGCGTTCCGTGGAGCTCGGTGCCTAGATCGGTCTCCATTGTCCCTTCAGTAAACGAAAGAAAATTATTGTACATGAAAAATACTATGGAATAAAATATTTTCAAAAAAAACCAAAAACCCAACAACATCATCTAGTCATCCTGAACATGCTACAGAGATTTAATGGTTCTCATGCTCCTATAATGTTCCAAATTCATACAACTAACTGTACCAAATCCTCTTGACAATTTTACATATAGGTAACCTTGAAGTCCACTTTCTTCATTGTTTTACAATGTCTCAAAAGTATCAATAAAACCACAGGGAGCCAATGAATCAAAGTCAGCACCTCAGAATTTTGACTGGAAGAGCAAAAAGCAAGCTCACCACAGTCTCCCCCTGAGGACAACTTTCTGTTAGTCAAAGAGATCTGCTCTTTCACATTTTCATTCCCAGAAGTACAGGCAAAAGAGCATAATCTGCAGACTATTCTTTCGTGTTCTTTCCCTCAAGGTCCAGTTCAAGTGGATCTTAAGATAATCTCACCTTTCAAAAGCTTTTCCAGTTACATCATAAATGTTTGGTGGTATCAGACAAAACTGCACCTCCTTAACAACATCTCATTCCATTTAACAATAACTGTCTGGGCCTTGGGAAATGAGGCAAAAGGGTCTAATATCTCTTGTCCTACAGCAGATACAGGAAGGTCTTCCCCAGGAGGGCAGTGCAATGCTGAACAGGTTACATGGAGAGGCTGCAGAGCTGCCATCCTTGTAAGTCTTAAGACAGGAGCTAGACAAAGCCATGGCTGACCCAGTCTGATTATGGCAATAACAACTGTACAACAAGTAGGAGGTCAAACTGGAGGACCTTCAGAATCCTCAGCAAACAAAATTCCTGATACTGCATTCATAGGCCACAAGAGGACCTGTAATTATACAGCACTAAAACTGCAAGGAAAAAAATTAAACTCCATTAGTGACTCTGGAGTTCTGAAACAGAACTCTGCAGTGTTTTCTTCTCTGTTCAGAATTTACTCTCTGTATGACCTTGCAAAAGTAACAAGTCTGTTCTCCCTGGATTCCAGATCTCCATCTGTAATTGCAGCCCTCCTTTTCTCCTTCCCAAGCACTTGTGGGGGGAATATTACTTGAAGAGCCTAGAAATCACCAGGAAACTAAATATTCCTTATGCAACACACTAGCAGCACATTTCTAACCCACTCCAGAAAGCTGCGCATTTTATAATCTTTTTTCGTTTCGCTTTTTTAAAGTCAGTGAGCAAGAAACGTAGGCTGAGAAGAAAGTCCATTACGTGGCTGTTTCCCACACACTTGAGGAACCCAGGAACACAAAAGTAGAAGTTGTTCTGCAAAGGTCATTAGCATTTCAAGCTATTTCACCAAAACCAAATCTGAATCCAAGCTCAAAGCTTCCATTTCTCCTCCCACTGCAGACACAGCATTTGCAGTTCACAGCCAAAGCCGCACCTCACCCTCAGGTTTCTGTGTAACCAGCAGGGTTCCTGAAATCAGAAATGTAAAAGCTACTGCTGTTCTTTTATCAGAGGGCTCCAGCCTATTAAGATGGGGATCAATAACAGAAGGAATCCTGTAAACTCAAGTGCTGACATATCAACTTTTCCTGCTAAAGAGAAAAGGCCAAAGCAAAAAAGAAGTGCCATATTCCAGTTCTTGCCACACACAGTAAGAGCTAGTAGAAGACAAGAAATACATTTTTTAAAACTCTATGTAGCAGTTTGAAACAACACTGATATGCAACCCTGGGACAAAATCAACAGAACAGTTTTCTGGGTTTGCATTTTCTTTGGACATTTACTAGAACTGGGAGATGCTCCTGAAATGGACAAATATCAGGAAGAGGAACAACAGCAGGACTACACCCTGCAGAACTCTCCAGTGGAAGAGAATCTCTGCAGCAGGTTTCACAAAGAATGAGGAATTAGCTCCAGCAAACAAAAGAAGATAAAAGTGCCAAGTCTATAGTCCAAATCAAGAGACCTAAAGCAACCAACTGTTCAAGTTTCTTTAAATGCTACTAGCCAATGGACTTAACATCCACAAAAACATTTTCAGACACAAATCTTCTAATCAGAGAGACTTTCTGATATGAGAAGTCCATCCTGTACTGCCCTATTCACAGTGCATACAACCTCTCCCCCCAGTACAAAAAAAAAAAAGCCTAAAAGGGAAAAAATATAGACTAGGCTTTTCTTCAGTTTTCACCATAACAGAAGATGGCCTTTAATGATTCAAAAGACAATCATCTATTTTTAACAACCCCTCCCCCCCAAAAAAAATTAGAACCCACACCCCAACGGCCACTGGTCTATAACTCAAACTGCAGGGAATAAGAAACAGTGGCTATCCTTCAAGAATGCTAGAATTCCTATTTACTGTAAATTGAAGTGTAAGATACACTTCCCTGAGGTAAAGAAGAATAATACTAAACATTACTCTGAATTACTAATTTACAGAGCCATTTATATCTAAACTCCCATGCTCAACAACTACATGCAAGAGTGTCTAGCCTAGTGTTGAAAAGCTAGAACAGTAGATATCACCCTGATGCCAGCTGAAGATTATTTCTGCACTCTCTAAAAAGGAAAATAAAAAAACCCCTACAGATCAGTGAAGATGGGTGGCACTTGTGTTATTTCTGTACTACATACAGCCTGCTGACAGAGGGAGGAGAGCAGATGTTAGCACACTGCAGTGCCAGCGTGAAGCACTTCAGCAAGAAATGGGAAGTTCTCAAAGTTCTCTAATGCTCTACTTTCTATTTAGTGTCAACTACCTATAGACTCATTAGCTAATGATTTGCAGTGGATAGTTTAATTAACACTACCTGCAAAAGTGGAAAGCAAAATCCCTCAGTGTGTGTGTGTCTAAACAAAAAAGGCCTCTTCTGTAAAGCAATTCAATAACCTTGAAAAAGTAAATGAAACAAAAATGCGCCACAGTAAAGTGACAAGGGAAACTTAATACTCAGCTGGAAATCTGCAAGAATCAAGAAATGGTCAAAACAACTTTAAGGGTCTGGCTCAAAATTCAGGTTATTCATCATTTGTTCAGATACCATCGTGGAACAAATCAAAACAGCGATGTGGAGAACAAGAGTTGGTAGGGGAGAAATAGTATTAGCGCTAAAATACAACAGAGCATGAAAAGAAAGCAATTCCCAAACATTCAGGAGATTTATAGACACTTAATAAGGCATAAGAAGAATGAAAGTTTATCCTAGACTGGGCAAGACAGCCAAATCCTCTTGGATTGTCTTGTTTGCTTGTTGAAAGAAAAGTTGACCAATGTAAATTTAATGGAGCAACAATACCAGCTCTGAAAATAGAGCTGGAAATACAACATTTTGTGTCCTACAGTTCGGAGAAAAAGACACTTTTTCATCTGGTAACTTGGCTACTGTATTAATAACAGTGGATACAGAAGACAGCAAAGACAAAAAGAAAGCCATGTTCTGCTTTTCTATCTTGGCAAGAATTCACCTTAATATTTAGTGATTGCTGTATCAGGAAGTGAAATTAAACACGCAGCATGGGATTTCTAATGCAATCTGTTGGTCTAACTGTTCTCATTGTAGTCCATATTAAAACTCCCACTGACTACACTGCCAACAGAATTAGGCCAACAATGACCATTTTGAAAAGCCATTTAATCAGAGCCAGCACCAGTAAGCCATGCAAGTTCAAAAGAATCAAATTATATCAGACCAAGCCAATTGTTACATATTTTCAGCATTTTATCACGTTTCATGCAATCCAGTTTAAAATGCTAAATCAATTTCTATTGCAGAGGTTAGGGACTTAGATACAATAGAAATGCTAAATAATTGGTCAAGTGGCATTTACTAATATTCTTAAAGGCTGGCACTGGATTCAGTTTCACCATGCTCATGTAGCAGAAGAAAAACCAATGTCTGAAGTACTGAGAAAATGCTAAGTATCTGTACTTATTTGCTATAATTTTTTTTAAAATTGCAGGAGGTTATTTCAGAGGAGATAGTACAGAGGGCAGGAGCAGGCCAAAGATCCCATCAGGAGCTCAGAGGAGGTTACCAGAAAGTGCAAATTTATTTGGCTCTAGAAGTGGGTCGAGTCTGACAGCAGATCCTCCAAAGAGGGTACCTGGAAGATGTCATATGAAACTGGCCATATTAAAGCAGAAACAGATCCTGAAATCTTGCAATTCACTTCACAGGATTCACTGCTGATTTGGATGAAAACAGATGATATTTGATATGATATACCCTTAGAAGGGTGTACTTACAAAAGTTGCATAGAACTACAAGATGAAGTGTGTGCTATCTTTTACAGAGGGTATACAAAAAGGTGGTTCTAAGAACATGTCATTTGCTTTCCAAGACCACCCTGATGGGTAAGGGAACATACAGTGTTGGGAACACTATAATAGGAAGTTAGCTACTAGCTTTGCCACTGAGAGGAACAGCAAATACCACATGTTAACACTTTGGGTTTTTTCTGTCTGATCCTGCAAGATTTTGAGCATCTAGTACAAATTAATTTAGGAAAAAATGAGGGTATTTCTAGGAAATAAGCCTCAAAATAGCAAGGCAAACACAAAATAAATAAAACCTTGACATTCGGAATATTTCAGTGAGATGCAGGTATCTCAGAAGACAAAAAGAGTGTATGGATTATGTTAAAGACAAAGCATTCAAGACAACTAACTTATCTAAGCAGAGATTTATTTTCAAAAGTAGATATAAATAAGTGAGTCAGGAGCACTGGTCCTATCAAAAAAGATACAAATATTGACATCTGTAGACATTAAAATTACTATTATACTATTCTTTTAAATTATATTTAAAAGAACATACATAATCTGGTAAAACTAAAAGTTATAAATGTATATACCCATCTTTGAAAGATATGACCATTAGCGAAGGAGAAGTACTTAAGGCAGAACTGAAGGGGACAACAAGAAACCAGAAAATTTAAGCAAAAAGAAGCAACTGCTACACGAAAAACCTTTCCTGGCATTAAATTTGTGGAGCAAAGTCCCAAGTATAGCACTGAAAACAAAAAAAAAAAATTGAAGAATAAAAATATTAAAGAAATTGCAAAGAGCAATACTGGCCAGCTGGAGAGACAGCAACTAGAAATATAGCTTTTTAACACAATTATTGATAAAGAAGTTAGGCAAGTCACCCAAGACATGGTGCCTTTCTGTCTTTCTGTGTCCTTCTGAAGACTGAAATGCCAGTCTTTCAGGAGGAGCTGTTTTCAAAGGAACACAAGGGAAAACATATATCTATTTATCTGCTAAAATTTCCTACAAAACAGCAGACTGCTGAGTTACTAATGTCTCCGCTGATCAGAGGGAAACAAACCCCCCAGCCTTCATTACCTCTCAGAGGGTTGTTCAGGGGAAAATATATTTACAAGATTAAAAATCACTCTTCAGAAGATCAAGTGTTTCAGAGAAGCATCACATATGAGAGGATTTATCACCTGGTCAAGAGAAATAGCAGCACTTGCCCATTAAATGCCAAGGATTAACTGCTTCAGAGAAAGATTGATTTGCAACTAGAATGAAGAACTCTCACTCTCTTCTAGGTGCAAGATCCAGTTGTCTCCATTTTAACCACCTCATTGTGGGGGGCTCACAAACTGATGATGATGTTTTAGAATAGGACTGATACACTTCATAGCTACAGTGAATCACTAGAAAACAGAAACATAAGCGGCCAGACAGAGGTGGAGAACATCAACCCCCCAGCCTAGACCTGATACATGAGCATTAAGGAAAGCACTGTATGCAGTGTTTTATAAAAAAACAGGGCATCCAGCACGACAACTACCCCTTCTTTGAGACCCCTTAATTAGCCACTTTCAAACATTCATGCAAACATGATCATTGACTAGGGAAAACATCATCTTGGCTAATTCTAACTACTTGGCAACTTCACAACTGGTGCTCATAGAACAAATTTCGTAGCACAAACACACGATCAGCTGCCCCATCAGGCTTCAATACTGGAACAAAGTGTCAAAAGTAAGCACCGACTTTTTCTTTTCTATTTCCTTTTTAAGAAAATATATTGCACTGTTATGCTACTGCTCTTCAAGGGAAACAGAAACGAAAACTTAACTTTACAAACCATGCTGATCTCTTAGACCTACAGGCTTCAAGAACACCAACCACTACCTGCTCTGCATGGCCAGCAACAAACCAGCTAACAGCTTGCTTCCTAATCCTTCTGATTAACACCAGACCTCACCTACTAGGTGACCTAGTTTTGACTACCAAGTTGCACAGACACAAAATGAAAGCAAAAGGAAAACAATGAACACAGTTTCTAAGTAGCAAAAAACCCTCAGATGTACCTCATCTTGACACGAAAACTGTTTCTACAGGCCCAGGCAATCAACAGTGTGGAATATGACGTGAACTTTTCTGGCAACTGCCATCTTTCAAAAGGCACTCACTCTTTCACCGTCCTGCTATGAAGACACTTGTCTTGCTGGAATGTGACTTAATGGTAAATCAACATTATGCTGCAGAGGTTAGCAATACCCTGCAGTACTGCTGCAAGGAAACACTCATCGCCTGTTCACTGCATCCAGGCAGTGGATTACTAGACAGCAAGACCAAAATAAGGGCAATATAAAAGACTGTCACAAGAGATAAATACAGAAACTGAAGCTGCAGTCTACTGTGAGTAGATCACAAGCCACGGTAAGACTCAAACTAATCCCTGAAAAATTAAGTTCGAAGAATAGATTCAATATCATTCCCATTCATCCAAGACTCAAAGCTTTCCTAGCCTGAAACTGTGTTTAAGATGATGAACATAATTAAAATAAATTGCTGTGTATCTGGAATCAACATCCCAGTGCCAACTGCTCCAGAAACCTCTAACAGAGAAATAAAAAAAAAAAGAAACCAAACAGAAAGTGACCATGAATTCCACAATATTCATGTCTGCCTTGAAAGCCAGTTTTGAGAAGGCCCATTTTATCAAAAACAATGATGCAGAGCCATATGAACTAAGAAGCATAGGCAGAGGAAAAAATACCAAAAAAAGCTAAAGGAGCCCTGGAAAAAAATCAACAAATAGCAATCCTGCTTTTAACACCTTCATTTGAACTCAAAGAGCAAATTGCTAATAAGAATTTTATTTCTAGCTTCTCCAGTAAGAAAGACACATAATAAACTGTCCCATCTACGACTTCCAGAAAGAAACTGCTGCTTTTTCTGCAGTATACTGATGAGTCATGGATCCCAAAAATCCATTTCTATCAGTATTTAAGTGACATGAAGAGCCCACATAGATTGTCACATCTCCTATATGTCCTTTGTTAACTTCAGATGTAAACCTCAGGATAGCATGGAGAAAAATTAAAAAAATCAGCCTAATTGCTTTTAGAAACCCTGTGGTTTGGATACCAAAAGGCTACCAATGATCAAGTCATCTCTCTTATCCACCCTATCTGAGCTTAACACCTGGCATCCCATTCATTCTGAGGCAACAGCTTAACCTACAGTCCTCTTACAGAGTAAACCTCTTTCTTTGCCTCTGGGATTCCTTATGTGTCTCTCTCCACAATGACAGAGCTTGTCTCACTGTTCTGGAGCTGTTAGAACAAAAGCTCCATACTTCAAGCCTCACAAAAAAACTTTAGCCATTCCAATCCCTCCTTTCTCCTGCCAAGAAAACCTGGCTCCTACTTGAAGGAGTTTCTTTTGCAGAAATTGAAGATTGCCACAGAAAGGAAAAACCCACTCTGAAATATGAGAGCACAGTGGACAGCTGTGAAGGAGGGCAGTAAAGACCAAGACTGGCTGTACAAAGAGTCCAAGTTCTACCCATGTGCTCTTAGCAGTTGGTGTGCTAAGGGAAATCAGCAGGTGCACTATGAATTGATTGCATTTCTGCAGATTAATGCTCCTATTGTGCTGTGTCTCTAGTAAACAATGGTACAGTCAGATGAATAGGTAGAGACTGGATTTAAGCATGAGCATGGACTTCTTTCATAAGGGTAAGGAAGAAGTTACTGAAATAACTGTCAATCTCCAACCTCTTCCTCTCCTCATTCACAATTTCCAAAAATCTGTCTCAGCCATTAAGCAAACAACCTGCTTATTGTCACCATGACACACAAATCCCTCCTCGAAACTCCACTTGAGGAGCAATATGGAGAACAGAATCCAAAACCAAACCTACTACCCAAGCACACACTACTGAGTAGCCACACTGCCACAGCCATTGTCTCTTCTCTCACTGCATAATGTTAGTTCAGACACAATTGCAGCCAGTCAGTTCCTATCAATGCACCAGTCAAGGTTCTTAAAGAAGCTAACAACAAAATGTACTTTAAATGAAGACTTTCCAAAAAGAAGGATAACTGCCTGAATATGCCACATGAATGTCTAATCTGACATGCACTTTTCTCCTTAATACATAAAAAAGTTAAACCAGAATGCCAGTCTGAAGTGGAGCACTATGACACAAAACAGACTCCCAAACCAAACACTTCAGCTATAAAAGAGACCAAAACCAATCTATCATACTATTCTTCAAAATTAATGAAAATCACACACAAGAAACTAGAAATGAGACTCACAGCTTTAATGTGGTGGCAGTCAGCTGTCAAGTTGTGATTTAAAACCCTTCAAGACAAGGCTATCGGAGGAACTTAGATTTGGCAGGACTTGCCATGAGTGTCAACAAAGCAACCAAAAAATGGCAGAAGGCAGGTATGGATACTGATGAATCTTATGCACTTGTGAGGAGACCCTTGCAAGATGCCCATCTGAGAAACCACAACTCTTGGTCCAGAACACGCCTTACACAAAAGAATTTTAAGGTGACAAATAAAGCCAAATAACATCACCCTGAATCTTGTAAGCTTTCCCTAAATGATCAATCATCTCTAAAAAGCAAGAGCCTGCTTCCACAAAACCAGAATGTCCATTACGGTCTCAGGAAAACAGTGTCTACACTTGCCATATTCTCTGTCCAGATGCTCAGTGGTGTCTTGAAAGAAACTAAAAAGATAAAGCACCAAAACAATACTTTAGGCCTGTGTGGTAAAGCCCTTCTTGTTGTCAAGACACGATGAAGACCTTCCTAGCCTGTGACAATAGCACAACTCAATGGATCCACTCCAGCACAGACCCTGCTGGAAGGAAAGAAGAAAGGAAAGAATAAAATGGGGAAAAGCTGCAGACGTTACAAGAGCGTAATCTCCAAGCTCCTTCACATCTATATTCTACCAGGCACCCCACTCTCAAAAGCAGACAGGGGAGTCAGTCACAGTCACACCTTTAGCCTTAGCTTGAAAACCTTTATAGAACTGTAGTGAAGGATTCAAGTCAGGCGCTCAGACAGTGAGCTGGTGCACTGTCCTATGAATCTGCTTTTCAGTCTGACAGATGAAACAAACCTGTATTTCTGTACTTGCTCCCTCACTTACTGCAGACAAAAAGGGACACAGATGGCCAAAATTCATCTACAGAAACGTCTTCACATTCTGATTACAGTGACAAATTTAGAATTACAAATGAAAAAAATTAGATTGCACTGTCCAAGGACTCCTGGAAGCATCACCAGCAGTCTTCATCATCAAAAAGCTGTTCTAGACTAAAGGAAGTGCCTAGAAGAGATCCAGTCAAAATCACTGAAAAAGTCAAAAGAAAATAATTTAGCTCTAAATACCTAAATTTACTATGTGATTTAAACATAAGACACTCAAATAAGAACTTGAAAGGACTTGTCTACAAAGAATCTGTTCTTACCAGTTGTGCTGGAAGACTAAAGTGATGTCATTCTCCATTCAGAGATTATTATTCCAGAATTCAGAAACCCTTTTCATTTTAGCTTCGGATTCTGCTAAAGCCAACCTTAAAACCCTAATATTACAATCTGTATATATATTACAAACCATATTAAATGCTTTCATGCAGACATGACTAAATTTACAGTTGACAACTGCATTCAATAAGCTGTAAGATGACAACAGTGACAGGTTAAACACGGGCAGCATGTGTAGAGAAAGAACATCTTACTAGACAAAAAAACACAGGTATAGCGTGTTTCCCTCCTCCTCTCCTGGTCACAAAAGCAGGTGTAAAAGAACGATATTACTAATATATATATATTATATATATGTATACACACACCTATAAAAACCATTACTTCACATTCTTATACCAACACTACAGCTGTCACAAACTAAATATATTTATGACCGAATTCACCACTAGACTGAGACAAAGGAGAGGCCTTAATTTAAATTTAGAGGCCATATACACACAAACTGTGCACAGGCCAAAGTTTTTCATGCCCCTTACTAGGTCATTAGCCAAACAAAACTGAAAAGATACAAAATGAATCTCTGAGGAGAAAAAGACCCTCAGAATCCCACAAAAGATGACAGCAGAGGAACGCTCATCTCCCAGGCACCATGCACAAGCACAGGGCTCACTCCTTGCCCAGAGCTCTATGAATAGTAAAACCAGCCGGTGTTTAATGTGCCTTACATCTTTCTCCTAATCTCTGGGAAAAGAGAGACCTTTTAGCAAATACATTAAACAGAAAAAGATAAAGTACTAAGGAAATTTACTATGGCTTTTGTGTAAAAAATATAAACCACTGGATTCCAGGAGAAAAGCATGAGCTGCAGACAGCTACAGTAGCAACTACCTGTCCTGTATTAGATCTGGAAAAGCAGAGAAGTCAGAGCATCTAAATCAGGGCAAGAAATACATACGTGAAGAAATACACGAGTGCACAGGTGAGCAAGTAAGGAAGGAGGGAAGAGGAGCCAAAAGGAGAAGCAAAATCTCTATGTAAGAGATTTAATTATGAAGTCTCAGCCGAAGAAATCAAATGAGTCACAAGACAAGTTCGCACTCTAAGGACCCCTGCACAGCAGCTCTCTCTAATCAGCCAGGAGAAATAATGAAGCAGAGAAGGACAAAGACAGCAGGTCTTGAATGCACAGACCAGAATTCAATATGAAATATTCAACTAACAAATTCAGCCACTGCATATTAAGGTATAAACTTATTAAAAATTCTTTTTGCTCAGTATGAAATACAACCTTAGCACAGCTGATTGGATTGCTTCCCTGACTGGGTGCTCTTACTGTGTGAACATTATCTGCAGGGGAACACACTTCTCTGCAGGCATTTGCCTGGCTCAGTGAATGAAGAACTTACCATCTTTTATTTTTCCAGCAGAACAAGCCGCCATAGATGGATGAAATGGAATAATGGAAATCGTAAGGTCTATGCTTGCAACACACCCACCTCACAAAACAGACCCAGCAGGCACCACATTTCTGCTCTTCCAAACCACAAAGCTGCCTGAGAAAAATCTACTAGGCAGTGACTCTTTTGCATCTTCCCTCATTTACATTTTACACAAACAAGGCCACAGGGAAAGACATTCACTCACCCCGTACTTCAGGATATTTAATTGCTGAAGCATGAAGTGACAGCTTCCCAGAACAACTTTCTAAGGAAAAAAAAGTCTACCAACACTTAGAAAGGGATTGATATCTTGCTTTGGGAATAGCAAGTGTTACTAATGTCTTTCAAAAAGGGACTTCACCCTGACTCAAAGGACATGGAGCTTTAACAGCGCGCCATCTCAAGCATGTGCCCCTGCAGCAAGTGACCATGCAAGTTAAGACAGCAGGTAAGTTGACAGCATCCTTTGGTGGCAACTGCAACATAACAGCCCGGATTTTTGTGGAGTTCACAGCTCCCATCAAACACACCTCCCTGCTACACTACCATCATAGGCTACTTCTACAACCATGCTCAGAATTACTCTGTGTTTTAACTGCAATATGCACAAAGGGAGAAAAAAAAAAGATCAGCAAAATACTTAAGAATATCCAGGAAAAATCCCATATTTAAAAGGAAAAGAAAATTACTGAAGGCAGCCTAGAAAGGTCATATTCTTTTTTCTGCAGTGGATTCAATATAGATTTTAATCTAAATTCCTCACTTTGACACAAGAGGCCTTTTTATCTCCTTATAGGAAACTAAGCCTTAACACAAATTCACAACCACCAAATCTTAAAAAAAAAAA